>JAPQWV010004630.1:0-28000 GCA_027422505.1 Craterostigma plantagineum
AGCTCGTACAATAATAAGTACATCCTAGTTGCCGTCGATTATGTGTTTAAGTGGGCCGAGGCGCAAGCCTTACCCAAAAACGACGCTAGGGTAGTCGCTAGATTTTTGCGAGCGTTATTTTCACGTATTGGGGCACCTAGATGCATCATTAGTGATAGAGGCACTCACTTTTGTAACACCCAGTTTGCACGCACTTTAGAACGTTACGGTGTTAAACATTGCCTATCCACCCCTTACCATCCCCAAGCTAGTGGTCAAGTCGAAGTAGTGAATCGCGAGTTGAAACGCATTCTAGAGAAAACTATAGAGGGGAACCGTAGGAAGTGGGCGAACAAGTTGAATGATGCACTTTGGGCATATAGGACCGCATATAAGACCCCCATAGGTACTACGCCATATAGATTAGTCTATGGAAAAGCATGCCATCTTCCCGTAGAAATAGAACATAAGGCATATTGGGCCATCAAGTCCTTGGATCTTGATTTGGGGAACGCCGGCGGAAAGCGGCAACTCCAAATCAACGAATTAGACGAGTGGCGTTTATCGGCCTACGATAACGCCTGCATGTACAAGGAACGCTCCAACGCCTATCATGATAAAAGGATTAGGCAAAGGCGAGAGTTTCAGGAAGGGGACCGAGTCCTTCTTTTTAACTCTCGACTTAGGCTTTTTCCTGGCAAGCTTAGATCACGCTGGTCAGGACCATTCACTGTTACCCGTGTTTTCCCTTATGGTACTGTTGAGATTTCAGGTATGGAGCAGGGTACTTTTAAGGTGAACGACCATAGGTTGAAGCACTATCTCGCAGGCGAGGAAGATGCGACCGAGAGGGAAGTGCTGTACTTGGACTTCCAGACGTAAGCGAACGAAACGACGCCCGGCTAAAGACGGTAAAGTAAGCGCTTCGTGGGAGGCAACCCAGATATTTTCATTTATGTCTTAGGTATAGCCTTAGTAAAAAAAATGAAAAAGGGGGTGTCACGGCCAACTGCTTAAGCAGTCACGGCCGTGACGGAGACCAGAGGCACCCACTGCCTGGTGTCACGGCCAACTGCTTAAGCAGTCATGGCCGTGACAACCAAATGAGGCACTCACTGCCTCATGTCACGGCCGATTGCTTAAGCAGTCACGGCCGTGACTCCGGCGGTTTAAAAAAAAATTAAATTAAATTAAAGTAACTAAAAATAATAATTTTAAAAAAAAAATAGCCCGATTTTGTCACGGCTCGTGACATCGATGTCACGGCCGTGACTAGAGGCAGTGAATGCCGCTGCCCAGCGTCACGGCCACGTGACTAGCATGTCACGGCCGTGACAAGCGGCAGAAGAGGCTGCTGCCATTGGTCAAGGCTAAGACCTATATAGGTCAAGGCCGTGACCTAGACGATTTTAAGCTATAAAAAACCCTTTTTTTTCTTTTCTTCCCCATTTCTTCCTCTCTCTTCTCTCTCTCTCTCGTCCCCTTTACCCCCACCACCTTCGACCTCCTCCCACCAACGCCGCCGAACGCCGCCGCCGCCCTCCCAACTCCGGCGACACCCAACACCCTAAAATCCCCCCCTCAATTTCGTTAAAAATCCAAGGTATGAACATTTTATTGCTCTATTTCGTTCTAAACTTGCAATTCTCGTCAAAATTGTTAATCTTTGGTGTTGACATGTTTCTATTCGCTTATTACATGATATAATTACTATGGGTATGCTTAATTAATTGAAATTGGTTACGAATTGTTCGAATCTTTGATGAACCCTAATTTTCGAAATTGGGGCTTTTTGAAATCGGGTCTCAATTGTGTTTCTCTTTCCCCGTTCTTGATAGATACATGCTAGGAATGCTTTGGGTGAGCCTAATTACGTACATTTGATGTTAATTTTCGAAGTTCTTACGAAGAACCCTAATTCCGTTTAAATTAGGGCTTCTCGAATTTTGCCCTTATCTGGGTTAGTTTTGCCCTCTTATGATTAGATACATGCTATGAATGCTGTGGGGCATGCTTAATTACGTGAATATGTGGTTGAATTGCGAGACTTTACGATGAACCCTAATTCTCTAATTTGGGGATTTTCGAAATTGGGTATAATTTGGCATTTTTAGTATTCTTTTATGATTATATATGTCTTGGGAGTGCTTAAATTATTTACTTGATTCATTAATTTTGCATATTCGTTTTGGGTACGTTGGTCGCCCTGATTTGGAACGTGCTATGCATATCTTCATCTGTACGCTATCTATATAAAATGCCACCTTGAGTTTCCATGAGTTATTGCATATGCAAGTTCCTACCTCGTCGCTATTTTGGTCGAGTCACGCTGCTTCGAATTTAATTGCTACACTACCCTTGAACTCACATCTTTCCTTTCAGGTACTATGGGTAAAAGTAGATCCTCAGATTCACGTGACCCCGCCTCGCGTTCGCCCGTCAGTCAAAGGCAACGCGGGCCCCCGCCGACACTGCTAGAAGCCATGGGCCAGTTCACTGACGAGGCCCAGGCGGCACGATACACCCGGCTGAAGGGAATGGAGTTCATAGCCATGGACCAGATCGATCACGAGACATTGGCGAAGTACCACATCGACCAGCAGGTCGCCCAGTACTTCTCACTCAGCGGATGGAACACCTTCCTGGCCATAGACGAACCAGCATACAAGGAACTCACCTTGGTGTTCCTTGCCACGTTCTCCTTCGACGAATATGGCGACCACACAATCCGCTTTCGCACGTTCAACGAGGAGCATATAGTAAGGGCCGACAATGTGTGCCATGCACTTGGAGTCCCAGAGCCCCCACACCGGACCTTCGCGACCTTCTTCGATACACCGGGCGGACAACGGGGGTGCTGGGCTGAAATCGCTCGTCCTGGCAAGCCGGCATACAGCGCGAAGACGTCGAAGGCATCTGCGTTGAGAAGCCCAGGACTACGCTATATTCACCGCCTCCTGACGACCTCGCTTACACCGAGGGGTGACTCACACGGAGCAGTTATCCTCCGCGATCTGTATTACCTGATCCAGCTGCACCGAGGCGAACTGATCAATTTAGGGATGGCGGTATCCCACGCCTTCAGTGCTCAGGCGGAAGCACGACCCCATGGCAAGATCGCCGTCGGCCCACTGATCACCAAGGTGATCAAAGGATTACGCTACTGGCCGGCGAATGCACCCGAGATGGAGGTCGTAGGCGGGCGTCACCCAGTGAACAAGGAGGCGCTGGTGAGGATGAAGATGCTCGTGAAGGCGCCCACCTGGACTCGCGCCAACAAGGTGTATATCTGGCACGAGATGTATCGCGGCCAGACCGACCAAGGAGCCATCCCCGACGACCAGCACTACCTCGACGGCCCACACCCAGTGGAGACGGACACGACGACTGCAGGGCCCTCATTTTCCTCTGGCTACCATCAGGGCGAATCATCCGGCGTCGCTCCGTACGCTTCAACGGCAGACCTTGAAGCACTGCGCCAGGACATGATGCGCATGAACGCCGACTCGCTACAGAGGGATGACGAGCTCCGGCGCTACAACGAAGAAGCTCGGCGCCGACAGGAAGAGTACGAGCGCCAGAACGAGGAAGCCCACCGCCGTTACGATGCAGAGCTGGAGCGCTACAACCAGGCCCTTCAAGCCATGTACACGACGCTCAAGTATTCCCAGCAGTCGATGGCTTTCTTGCGCCCGAGGCCACCATCACCACCGCCGCCACCTTAGGGATTTCTTCTTTATCATTTATGACATTGCGTTTGCTTGCGTAGTCGCGTGTGTTTCTTTATGACATTGCGCTTATAACTATGTTTCTAGTTAATCTTATGACTACTCTTTTCGTGTCTATTGCTCTCTAGCTAGCGCCAGGATACGCAAATGGATTACAACACGACCTTCACGCGCATAATAAACAACTACGACACGACCACGTCAGGGGAGTCCCATTCTTTTAAACTCTTTTTCTTTCCCTTTTATCATTTTTACGTTGAGGACAACGTCTGACTTAAGTGTGGGGAGGGGAGTGTAGTTCTAGAACTTACGTGAAAATTTTTAAAATTTTATGACGTGTCCGTGAGTCGTTGAGTTCGTTGGAAAGGCATGAATTACTGAATCAGGCATGATTGTTTGCACTTATCTCGAGTTGGTCTGCATTCTATGAAATTCTGTGAGCAATTAGGACATGCATGACTGATTGAATCTTATCTGCCTGAATAGATATAGCACTGCTTTGAGAGATCCGTACACATAACCCTTTTTCGTGTGAGAGTTTGAGCCTGACGAGCTTACGCTCATTTTTCTTGGTTGTGTGAAGTGCCTAGTCTATATCTCTCTAGAACTTGCCTGTCTGATGCGTGTTGAAACTGTTTTGGTGTGCGAGTGTGAAAATGATGAGGGCATTAGGAATTAAGTCCAGGGCCAAAATTTTCTTAACCATGACGAACCCCATTAGTTAGCCACATTGAGCCTGAGCCTATTTGTTGCGTACCTCATATGTTATAGAAGCCACGGACCCGAATAAACCTCCAGAGATTTTATGAGCCTGAGTTGATTAGAATAAAGCAGAAGTCGAACTTGAAAGTTACTGTCCCAGTGTTTGATTTGATATTCTTCTCTGCGATTCGTGAAATGACTCGTCCCTTACTTGACCGTTTTCTGAAATGACCCGATCCCCTGCATAAGCCTGCCCATAACCCTTTGGCAAGATATAGGTCTCGGTAATAAGTATCCCTAGGTACATGGCATTCGCTGTGACGATGTATTCTTTGCGACAAAAGCCGAACCTTGATGTTTTTAGGGAATAAGGGCAGTGCATAAAAGTAGAGCATAACCAAGGTGAAAGGGCAGAAAATGAAAGGAAACTGAGTTGAGAGGGTCGAGCAGAAAAGTCTAGGATTTCGGAGCGAGAACGTCGAGTCTTATGTTGGGATGTGTGAATGTCTGTTTGATCATGCTGTATTCTTTGATAATTTTTGATCACGTGTCCTAGCTCTAAGATTAAGTGTTCATTATTTATGCATGCCGCTTCATGATTGTTCGACCCGTTTTCCCCAAAAAGATCCTCAGATTTATACTTGCCCTTTGAATAGTAGAGATGCGATTAACTTGCAAGTTTATGGTAGGGTTTGGACTAGTGCACGAATTGAGCGACTCATCATATGCTAGCCTATACACTTGAGTAAATTGAGTGAATCATTGTGAGGTATGAGTCTCGATTAGCAGTGCGAAGAAAATTCAGGTCGAGAAGTGCAAGTCATTAGTGTAATGTCCGTGATTGTTTGCTTGATTCCTTTTGTGCTTTCTAGCTTTGATGATAAATTGCGAACAATCGTGCCGTTATCCTAGTTTGATGCCTTACCTGATTTCTAATTTACTTGAGGACAAGCAAATGCTTAAGTGTGGGGAGGTTTGATAAACGCATTTCAATGCGTTTATCGTAGTATTTATTCGGGGTATAATAGAACTTTAGCAATTAAATTATGCATTTATTCGATATATTTACACTTGTTTTATTGTTGAAGGAGCATAGGACGAGTTTCGGGCGAAAAGGAGCGAAAACGAGGCAAAACGGCGCGAAAAGGGCAACACTGCCCTCGGTCACGACCAGACGCATTACGCGTCACGGCCGTGACGAGGGACAGCGCGCGATGGAGAGGGACGCTGAAGATGGTCACGGCCGTGACGCTTAATGCGTCTGGCCGTGACGCGAGGCAGAAAACCCCACTGATGATGGTCACGGCCGTGACCGACGATGCACTTGGCCGTGACCAAGGGCAGAAAGTGACGAGACGCGGGCGATGTTGGTCACGGCCGTGACGGCCCATGTCCCAGGCCGTGACCGACACGGGAATCAGTATAAAAAGCCCAAATTCGACCCAGAAAAAGAGACAACTTACCAGAGATAAAATCAAAATCATGTAGGGACGAATTTAGGGCGAAAAGAACACGGAATTACATCCCGGAGTGCAAGAGACGAAGCAACGACGAAATCACGCCCAATTGATCAGAGAACGAAGATTTATCAAGCAAGCATAAATAATTCGCCAGTATTCAAGATCATGAGTTCTTCTTCTCTGTTCTCTAATTCCCTCGTTGTTCTCTCGTCTATTATGCGTAGCTAAATCCCGTTTGTGTTTGGGATTAGATGAACACTAGGATTAGTCGTACTTAAGACGTATATTATCGTGACTTTGTGTTTTTGACTATTTATCGTTCTATGAAAATGTTTCGTCGCTTTAATATGTCTATGTGTTAAAGTGATCGTCTGGAAAAACGTTTAGGGCGACAGCTAAACAACGTTTAGGCCGTTCATAGAAGATAGGATTCGGGTATAGGGCGAAAGCAAATACTCTATCATCGCCGTTAGTAATTATTGAATCTTAGATCCCCGCGAGCATTTAGGGCGACAGCAAATTCGCGAGCGGGTAGGAAATTACTGCGATTTAGTCAAGATCACGTAGGAACGATTTTATTGTCTTAGTCGATAACACCTAGCGGGATTCGAATCCCGAGCACATCTTTATTATCTGAAGCTTCATATCAGTTTTAAGCGTGTTATTTGATCTCTAGTTGATTTAGGAGCGATCTGTTAGGTTAAGTCGTCAAACAATTTGCGTATTTTATTTAGGCTAAATATCGAGTCGATAGGTCATTGCTAGTACTTGATTTGTTCCTTGTGTTCGATACTCGTTTACTCACGTTGCTGCACTACAAACGATAGGTTCACTGCCTATCGCACGTTGGTGATAGTAATTAGGTAATCGTTTTAATTATTACTTGTCGCACTTTTCATTCACACACCACATGTCGATCAAGGGGCTTGTTGAGGTCTGTGGTGGTGTGGACGGAGGCGTCCTTAGGTGGAAGGTTGGTGGGTCGATGTGGGTTAGAGTAAGGGTGTTGCAGTGCATGGTGGTGGTTGTTTGGTTAGCGAGTTGTGAGGCTTCACCAGCTCCAGCGCTTTGTCTGTGTCGCACCCAAACCTTGTTCTTGACCTCACCTTGGCCACTAGATGACGTCCTAGGTCGTTTCACCCCCTCATGACGGTCCTGATTGTCTGGATCATCATGTCGACGTCGTGTGAGGGAGCTTTTGCCTCAGCATGACTGAGTAGATGGCTCAGGGTGATCCACGAGACGCCTGTAGAGGGGTTCTTCTTGAGGCGTTCGGGTGGGAAGGCCTATAGGGCGGACGAGTAGGATGTCGTGGAGTTCGGTGATGGGGATGGTATGGTGTATGGGTTGATGAGGATGGATGAGTTTGTGAGTGGGTCGGTGGGAGAGGGTTATGTGGTTGGGAAGTTTGCTTGTGCTGAAGTGCCTCTGAGACGGGTGCTTTCCCGGTGTCGCATCGGGACGTCTCGATGGCTGCCAGCACTCTCTCCATCATCTTATCTTCAAGTGATCTGATGGCCGCAGAGAGAGCTGTTTGGAAGTGAGCTTCAGTCACAAACTGGGCGGAAGGAGCCTCCATAGATGGACCAGGTCGACTAATGTCGCCTGTTGTCAACCCTTGAGCTATCACCGACTCCTCAGGCTAGCTAGTAGTCACTTGAGGTTCTGACTGTCCGAAACTTCCATCCAATCCTCGATTCGAACTTGAGATTCTCATCTATGGATGTTGTGGCAGGTTCAGATTGAACCTGCATATCAGACACCGGTGGGACTGGGCCGGTAATGAGTTGAATCTGAACTTCGACCTCAGCACTTAGAGTGATGACTGGTGGCATGTCCGATGTAGTGGTGACAGATGTAAAGAGGGACTCGAACTGGATGCTCAGTCGCCTTGGAGTCCTTCTTATCAATCGCATCTCCTCGTCGGACTCGGTGTCGGACGAGGTAGCCGTGTGAGGAGATGATCTATGTGCGACATCCTCACTGGCTGGTTCTATCCAGCAGGCCCTTAGGATGTGATCGTGGGGATCTCGGCCTCTGGTGCAGGCGTAGTTGCCTGCGATGGTGAGTTGTGCCTCGTTTCTGCTTCGGGCTGTGTTGCCTTTTGCAGGATCTCCTCAAGCGATCCTTGGAACACACCCACAGTGATGGGCACTTCAGCTCTTAGTGATTGTTGTGGAGCCTCAAGTTCCAACTCTTGTGTCACTGCGTCAATCAGCATGGCATCATTGTCTGGTACTTGTGTTTCCTGAGTTGGAGGCTCCTGTTCTAGCTCCCGAGCCACTTGATCAATTAGCTCGGCTTCAGGGCTAGGTTGTTGCTGTTGTTGTTGAGGAGGGCTCACATGAGAGTCTGTTGGGGGCCCTCTAATCATCTGCTCCGTGAGATGATTCTCCCGACAGTACAGTCTATAGACGTCTCCCGTGGGGTCGGCGAGACGTAGCAGCTCAAATGGGATCGGCATCGACAGCTGATCCAGGTCTGTGAGCCTTGGATTATGGAAGAACTTCAGTTTTGGGGGTTGGTAGTTCCCTCCTGGAGGTAGACGAGGGATGTTCTCGTGCATTTCCATGAGTTGGCGGATGATGACGTTGAACCACCGGGCATACGGTACATTCTTTGATCTTTTATTTTCCTTTTGTCTGATCTGTTCTGCTAGATCGTTCTAGATCAGTTGAGCGAAATCGTAATTCCGCGAGAATGCGATGCCGTGGAAAATTCGGAGAATGTTCCCGTTGCCTTTGTCAAACCCGGTGTGCTTTGGCGATAGACACTTGTTTAGTATGCCGAACAGTGTCTTCCATGGGTGAGGGATTCCGTTGCTCTGGAGTTGTGCAAGCTTGGTGATGGTGGACGATATCCCATATGGAGAAAGTCACGCACCATCTCTGCATCTGAAGGCAGAGGATCGTAGTTTTGGCTGTATGGTAGATCTAGGACGAGCCTGAAGTCATCCTTGCTGAAGCTTATATGCCTCGTCCCAATGACCGTCGTGAAGCGATAAGTGCCATCAACTACTAGACTTCTAATTCTTCCCCAGAACTGTTGCCAGTAGACCATGGGCACTGACGCTGTCACCGTGAGCGCGAGACAGAGGGGATGGCCTTGCAGTATAGACACCACGATCTCTTCCGGACACCTGAAGGTAGTCAGGTCGAGTTGGAAGTTGGTGTCTTGGACCTTGAGGTAGAGGTTCTTCTCGTAAATGTGATTGTATGTCGGATAGTGATCCATCTGACAAATCAATTTGACAAACAGAACATTAGTTCAAGGATTTAATTGAGTCGACTTATGTATATAAGAAGTGTGGTCGAGAATTTTCTAAGTGTTTAGCACCATTATTCACTCCGTACAGTTTTTCGCACGACTTTTCAATTTTGATTTAGCAAGTGCTGATTTTTGATTAATTGCCGTTCAATTTTGCGATCGAAAATTTTATTCGCTAAGGTCTGCTACAGTGAAAAGGACATAGAAAATTTTGCTAAGTGTTAAACGTTATACGTGTGGTACTGTAACCGAGAAATTTTACGTTCGAGAAAACTTTTCATGTAAATTTATGATTGAGAAAATTGATTTCAGCGTAAATATACGTCCGAGAAATTTTTCGCGCATGAATAAAATTTTCGCTGTGAAAGTTATCGAACGAGAAAGTATTTCTGATTTTAAAATAGTTTTTCGTTGCGAAATTTTACGATAGAGAAATTGACAAGAGAAACTAGGTGACCGCCGAGAAAATTTTCAATCAATTGAAACATACATTCACGATCGAGAAATTTTGTCCTCGAAAAATTAATTTTATCGCCGCTAAAATTTTCGACGAGAACAGAATTGAAATCAAAATTACTATTTTCGATGGTAAGTTATGCCCTCGAAACTTAATTACATCTTTATTTATCAATTTCACTCTTAAGTTTTTTTTTTTTTCGCTCGCATAAAATCCCAATTAGATTCTCGATATTAAGTATCTATTCGTTCTACGTCAATTATCTTAACGACAAAGTCAGAATTTAGTGATCGAAAACCTTATTCGATTCAAACAGTAATTTAATCGAATCTAAATTCAATTGACACTGTTTGCGCTCGAGACAGTTTTTCGACAGCTTCAAGCGTTCAAAAACCCAGTTTAAGTCGAAAATTAGATTCGAACATTAAGACGCAGATTTTCTTAAAATCAATACTATCAGATGAAGCGAATGCACTGAAACTATCTTAATATTGCAAACAATAATCCAGATAAACACGTAAATAGGCCTTAATCTTTGCAAGATAGTACACGGGTTTTCACAGTTTGAAGAACAATCGAAATCTAATCCTAATCAAGCGATAACCACAAAATGCAGATGCAAACGGTGTTCAAAAGCATGCAAACATCATATAGATGTCGATTCTACCCTAAACAGACGATTTTGGATGAAAAATCGAAGGATTTTGAGTGAAAATAGGTTCTTCTTTTTAAGTTCTGCGAGAGAATTTGATGAGACTGTTGATTTTTCGATTAGGTTTGCAGGAGACAAAGTTTTTCGACTACTAAAAGGTTCCTTTTTCTATATGGGCTTGATTGGACGTTTTGGGGTCACGTATTATACAGGCCCAATTATAATTTTTCGCTCGAGAAACTCCGATCGAGAATTTTCAATTGGTTTCTGTTTAATTTTCGCTCGACAAGTTAGAATTGAAAATTACCATTTGGTCCCAAATCAATTTTCGCTCGAGAATCTGCGATCGTAATTACACAATTTGCCCAAATTTTTCGATAGTAAGTTTTTCTACGCTTTCAAATTGATCCCTATTTCACTTAATAATCACACATTTAGCCCCCGTTTATTAATATTGAAGTGCAATTAACTCCCTGAAATTCCGAGCTGTGACATCTGGCTCCAAAATCGATTTTCGATCAACTGCAATACTTGGAACAAAAACGTCGAAATGTTAGAGTTAATCATTAGTAAATTTTAACAAAGGCTCCCCCTTAATTTATGTATCAATGCCATAAACTCCACATCGTGTAACTTCGTGACATCCTTCTCATCGTGGTGTTGCTTTGTATCAACTCTCGATCGAAAATTTTCTGCAACACTTAGAGAAAAGATATCAAAAATATTTGGCGCTCAAGGCATTATATTTTGTAAATGCACCCCCCCCCCCCCCCCCAATTAATACACCTAAATTGATCTATCATGCAAAGACATAAAATCAATTCAAGTCAAAATTCATAAAACACGCAATTGATCATTTTAGCCTAGCTACATGGTCCCCTAATCATGTATTCAAAATTTTGCGCGAGGGTATGAGCAAAAACAAATATTCGCATTTTTAACAATTCAGCTTAAATGCAAAGTAATACTGCATATCAGAATGTGCGAAAAATAACAAAATATCGCTTTTAATCAATTCCGCATAGATGCAAGTTAAAATTGCATATTAAAATGTGCGAATAAATCTTTTATATGTATAATTTTTTTTCATAACCTGTAACAAGAAAAAATTTCAAGAAATATTAGTATTAGTCTATATAACTTTTCGTATGAATATTAATATTATTTATAGTATGGGGTCAGATTATTTTGCTTCGGTCATTGTTACGTCAAAACTTTCACAAGACACTTGCCATTATCATATGCCGTCAAGTCACGTCAGCAAACTATAGTCCTAAGTTCAAAGTATGATCCATTTCGACAACTCTCACTGGGTTGACTCTAGTGCTCATTTATTTTTACCTTGGGAATAATATATTTATATCTCTCAAGTCATCACAGGCAATATTAATTCAATTTACCTATGATCGAGGTGCTTTTAATCATTTCACCTATGCGAAAGATCGTTGATTTGATATCAAAGGGACTTTGAAGGATTTTTAATTTGGCTTTGACTTAGAATGGAAGGAAATTTTTTGGAAATTGAGCTTTTCGTCGTCTTCCATTTATTCGTCGTTCTCCTTCTTTTCGCATTTTTCTCTTTGTCATTCTAATCCTTCAATTCTTTTTCGTATCAGTCTACACTTGCTCAAGCTGAAGCTCCACTTCTCTACAAGGCTGAGAGATTATCTAAGGCGAAGTTCTACTTGTTGGTGCTTGGGCCGATACCGTGCTCCTTTTCTCTTAATCCCTAGATAGGTTTCGGAGATTATCGATTTGAAGAAGTTCACAGTTATGGAATTGAAACCCAAGGCCGTGCTCCTCTTCTCGTTTCCAGATATAAAATTGGATTATCGTTGGAGAAGTTCACTTCGAGGTGCTCCTCTTCTAGCCGTTCTCACGAGCGTACAATACTATCGATGGAGAATACAGCAAGATCCATGCCCCCTTCCAATGATTTGGAAGTTTTTGATAGTCGAGAGGAGAGGCAGGTTCTTTTGGACTGCTTTTTGTGCGTTGAGCATTCCTCGTGTGCGTTTTCCACCTTCTTTTGTCATCTCTTTCTTTGTTATATCTTTCTCTCCCCCTACTTTTCTTGTTTGAACATCCAGCCGAACATTAAGATTTATTGGTACAAGGCTCAAGGGGGTTTCAGTGAAGAAAATGTATTCGAAGAAGGCTCAAAATGGATGATCAAAGGCTATTTTAAAGGATTGAGATTTTCTATATGGCCAAGTGAGCAATTTCCTAAGTGCCCCCTCTTTCGATCTGTTCTTATCTAATCTTCTTCTATTTCTTTAATCTTCTATCATCTTCCTAGTTCTTCTCTCCTCCGTTCTTCAATCCTATTCAAATTTATATCATTGATAATACATACTGCCACGCAATCCAACTGTTCGATAAAAAACCCAAGTAAGAAACCAGCGAATTAAGCGGGATCTTACATTTGTTATCAGAGCTGACCATCATCGGATCGCTATGGCTGATAATGGAACATTGGAGATGCTTAACACTAACGTGGCTCAGTTGAAACATCATATGGATGAGTTTGCCCAAGCTCAACAAGGACTCAAGTTTCAAGTGGGAGAAATGGCCAAAAATATTCAAGTGATCAAGAAGCAACTCCAAAATCAAGGATCATCGATGGCGGACAATACTTGCTTGAAGACGTCGGGCAGATTTGACCGAGCTCCTATTACGGTGGGAACCGGGAATGCCTCACGACCTCGCCCCTTTCCCGAGCTTGAATTTCCGCGTTTCGATGGCACGAACCCCCGAGATTGGCTACAAAAATGCAGGAGTATTTTCGGATGGTAACCACACTCACCGAGCAGCAAAAGGTTCAAGTGGCTTGGCTCTACATCCACGGCGAGGCTCTCGAATGGTACAACACGTACTGCGACGACAATAATGTCCCAACGTGGACCGAATTCGCTGAAGCTGTGCTTGAAAGATTTGAAGGTACGGAGCTTGTAAGTGATGTGTCGTCATTTGAGGCTATTTCGTTTTCGATTGGGGGTGACTTGTTGACGATTGAGGTTGAACAGACAACGCATGCTATCGAACCGATGTTGATTAGGAGTGACTCGTTGTTGGTTGGGTTCGAACCGGTTAGGGTTGAGGTTGAATCGATTGTCATTGGGGATAAATTGTCATTGAGCGGTGAGGATTCGCCGATGTTGGTTGATGAGGATATTTTGATGTTGGTTGAGAAGGATTCACACGTGTTGGGTGACGCATTATCGCATGTTTGTGTTGATGTAGTGGTGGTTGACTTAACTGATTCTTTAGGAGAGCCAATGGGAGCTTGTTTCGATCAAAATGTCTTGTTCGATCGAGGACGATGGATTGACGAACAACTACACAATGGAAAGTACCATAACCTACCGTTTGATCATGGACGGTGGCATGTTGTCGAAGGAACGGACTTTGTACCTTTAAGGAGGACTTTGCGATACGATGAGGGCCGCGAAAGACATGCTCGTTATGGTGAAGTTATTGATGAGGATAGGACTATTTCCGCCTGTGAACGATCAAATTCAGAGCAGCCGTTGGGTTGTTTTCCGCCATGGGTCGAAGAACACATTGACTTGATGTTTATGAGGAAGCGATTCCATATGCTTGCAAATAGTTATTTGACTAGACTATGGGCTAGAGAATTGGATATGAGATTGAAAATGCAGGCTCTTAGCTCGGTGAAGGAGGCTTGTGTGCACTTCAATTTTGAAGTCTTGTGTTGGTGTTTGGCCAATAATTACGTCGACCACATCTTATACGTCTGCAACTTGCTTGCTTGCATGCCAAGAATGGCATGAATCGTAAGCTCGATGGCGCAGTTTTATACCTGATCTGGGGGCAACGATGAGAATGAGCAACTACGAGAATTTCATGGCAATTTTGAATCTTCTAAGCGAGGGGATTGTTGATATCTCAATAGGAGAAATGACTGAACAAAAGGTTAGCGAGTTGAAACTATATCTAAATGGAAAGCATATGTTCATAGAGACGTCACGAGGCGTCAAGAAATCTCATTTGCTAAAAAATATCGAGCCCATCGACAAGAATGATGAGCAGCGCTTTTCGGAGTTGCTAACGGGGGGTTCCTTCAGTGCCACGAGGGATGTCGACGGTGAACAACTTGGCCGAAGAAAATATCAACTTTCGATCGTGGAAAAGGCACACTAATTGTAGCCGACGATGGCCGTGTGTTCGCAATCTTCCATTACACTTATGCCGGCATTTCGTGTATACATCCTCGAGGACGAGGATGTCTTCAACAGGAAGGTAATGTCAGGACCTCAAGTGGGGCGATGGTTGATGATGATACTATTGAGATAATGGTAAGGAAGAGATCAACGGTGGGGAATGGGCTGGGCCGAGAAGGAGTGGGCTGAAGCCAAGCGATCAATTTGGACTGAGCAATTATTATAATTTTAGTTAAGCGTTAAATGGGCCCATGTTAATTAGCCCAACTATGTTAATTAGCCCAAGTATGTTCTTTTAAAAACACTTCACATTGGTTGTTGGAAACTAAGCAATGAATTATCAACTTCTTCTCATCGTCTCTCGTCTCCTCTCTCAAGTTCTCATCTCTCCCTCTTTCGATCTGTTCTTATCTAATCTTCTTCTATTTCTTTAATCTTCTATCATCTTCCTAGTTCTTCTCTCCTCCGTTCTTCAATCCTATTCAAATTTATATCATTGATAATACATACTGCCACGCAATCCAACTGTTCGATAAAAAGCCCAAGTAAGAAACCAGCGAATTAAGTCGGGATCTTACATTTGGTATCAGAGCTGACCATCCTCGGATCGCTATGGCTGATAATGGAACATTGGAGATGCTTAACACTAACGTGGCTCAGTTGAAACATCATATTGGATGAGTTTGCCCAAGCTCAACAAGGACTCAAGTTTCAAGTGGGAGAAATGGCCAAAAATATTCAAGTGATCAAGAAGCAACTCCAAAATCAAGGATCATCGATGGCGGACTATACTTGCTTGAAGACGTCGGGCAGATTTGACCGAGCTCCTATTACGGTGGGAACCGGGAATGCCTCACGACCTCGCCCCTTTCCCAAGCTTGAATTTTCGCGTTTCGATGGCTCGAACCCCCGAGATTGGCTACAAAAATGCAAGGAGTATTTTCGGATGGTAACCACACTCACCGAGCAGCAAAAGGTTCAAGTGGCTTGGCTCTACATCGACGGTGAGGCTCTCGAATGGTACAACACGTACTGCTAGGACAATAATCTCCCAACGTGGACCGAATTCGCTGAAGCTGTGCTCGAAAGATTTGAAGGTACGGAGCTTGTAAGTGATGTGTCGTCATTTGAGGCTATTTCGTTTTCGATTGGGGGTGACTTGTTGACGATTGAGGTTGAACAGACAACGCATGCTATCGAACCGATGTTGATTAGGAGTGACTCGTTGTTGGTTGGGTTCGAACCGGTTAGGGTTGAGGTTGAATCGATTGTCATTGGGGATAAATTGGCATTGGGCGGTGAGGATTCGCCGATGTTGGTTGATGAGGATATTTTGATGTTGGTTGAGAAGGATTCACACGTGTTGGGTGACGCATTATCGCATGTTTGTGTTGATGTAGGGGTGGTTGACTTAACTGATTCTTTAGGAGAGCCAATGGGAGCTTGTTTCGATCAAAATGTCTTGTTCGATCGAGGACGATGGATTGACGAACAACTACACAATGGAAAGTACCATAACCTACCGTTTGATCATGGACGGTGGCATGTTGTCGAAGGAACGGACTTTGTACCTTTAAGGAGGACTTTGCGATACGATGAGGGCCGCGAAAGACATGCTCGTTATGGTGAAGTTATTGATGAGGATAGGACTATTTCCGCCTGTGAACGATCAAATTCAGAGCAGCCGTTGGGTTGTTTTCCGCCATGGGTCGAAGAACACATTGACTTGATGTTTATGAGGAAGCGATTCCATATGCTTGAAAATAGTTATTTGACTAGACTATGGGCTAGAGAATTGGATATGAGATTGAAAATGCAGGCTCTTAGCTCGGTGAAGGAGGCTTGTGTGCACTTCAATTTTGAAGTCTTGTGTTGGTGTTTGGCCAATAATTACGTCGACCACATCTTATACGTCTGCAACTTGCTTGCTTGCATGCCAAGAATGGCATGAATCGTAAGCTCGATGGCGCAGTTTTATACCTGATCTGGGGGCAACGATGAGAATGAGCAACTACGAGAATTTCATGGCAATTTTGAATCTTCTAAGCGAGGGGATTGTTGATATCTCAATAGGAGAAATGACTGAACAAAAGGTTAGCGAGTTGAAACTATATCTAAATGGAAAGCATATGTTCATAGAGACGTCACGAGGCGTCAAGAAATCTCATTTGCTAAAAAATATCGAGCCCATCGACAAGAATGATGAGCAGCGCTTTTCGGAGTTGCTAACGGGGGGTTCCTTCAGTGCCACGAGGGATGTCGACGGTGAACAACTTGGCCGAAGAAAATATCAACTTTCGATCGTGGAAAAGGCACACTGATTGTAGCCGACGATGGCCGTGTGTTCGCAATCTTCCATTACACTTATGCCGGCATTTCGTGTATACATCCTCGAGGACGAGGATGTCTTCAACAGGAAGGTAATGTCAGGACCTCAAGTGGGGCGATGGTTGATGATGATACTATTGAGATAATGGTAAAGAAGAGATCAACGGTGGGGAATGGGCTGGGCCGAGAAGGAGTGGGCTGAAGCCAAGCGATCAATTTGGACTGAGCAATTATTATAATTTTAGTTAAGCGTTGAATGGGCCCATGTTAATTAGCCCAACTATGTTAATTAGCCCAAGTATGTTCTTTTAAAAACACTTCACGTTGGTTGTTGGAAACTAAGCAATGAATTATCAACTTCTTCTCATCGTCTCTCGTCTCCTCTCTCAAGTTCTCATCTCTCCCTCTTTCGATCTGTTCTTATCTAATCTTCTTCTATTTCTTTAATCTTCTATCATCTTCCTAGTTCTTCTCTCCTCCGTTCTTCAATCCTATTCAAATTTATATCATTGATAATACATACTGCCACGCAATCCAACTGTTCGATAAAAAGCCCAAGTAAGAAACCAGCGAATTAAGTCGGGATCTTACATTTGGTATCAGAGCTGACCATCCTCGGATCGCTATGGCTGATAATGGAACATTGGAGATGCTTAACACTAACGTGGCTCAGTTGAAACATCATATGGATGAGTTTGCCCAAGCTCAACAAGGACTCAAGTTTCAAGTGGGAGAAATGGCCAAAAATATTCAAGTGATCAAGAAGCAACTCCAAAATCAAGGATCATCGATGGCGGACTATACTTGCTTGAAGACGTCGGGCAGATTTGACCGAGCTCCTATTACGGTGGGAACCGGGAATGCCTCACGACCTCGCCCCTTTCCCAAGCTTGAATTTTCGCGTTTCGATGGCACGAACCCCCGAGATTGGCTACAAAAATGCAAGGAGTATTTTCGGATGGTAACCACACTCACCGAGCAGCAAAATGTTCAAGTGGCTTGGCTCTACATCGACGGTGAGGCTCTCGAATGGTACAACACGTACTGCTAGGACAATAATCTCCCAACGTGGACCGAATTCGCTGAAGCTGTGCTCGAAAGATTTGAAGGTACGGAGCTTGTAAGTGATGTGTCGTCATTTGAGGCTATTTCGTTTTCGATTGGGGGTGACTTGTTGAGGATTGAGGTTGAACAGACAACGCATGCTATCGAACCGATGTTGATTAGGAGTGACTCGTTGTTGGTTGGGTTCGAACCGGTTAGGGTTGAGGTTGAATCGATTGTCATTGGGGATAAATTGGCATTGAGCGGTGAGGATTCGCCGATGTTGGTTGATGAGGATATTTTGATGTTGGTTGAGAAGGATTCACACGTGTTGGGTGACGCATTATCGCATGTTTGTGTTGATGTAGTGGTGGTTGACTTAACTGATTCTTTAGGAGAGCCAATGGGAGCTTGTTTCGATCAAAATGTCTTGTTCGATCGAGGACGATGGATTGACGAACAACTACACAATGGAAAGTACCATAACCTACCGTTTGATCGTGGACGATGGCATGTTGTCGAAGGAACGGACTTTCTACCTTTAAGGAGGACTTTGCGATACGATGAGGGCCGCGAAAGACATGCTCATTATGGTGAAGTTATTGATGAGGATACGACTATTTCCGCCTGTGAACGATCAAATTCAGAGCAGCCGTTGGGTTGTTTTCCGCCATGGGTCGAAGAACACATTGACTTGATGTTTATGAGGAAGCAATTCCATATGCCTGCAAATAGTTATTTGACTAGACTATGAGCTAGAGAATTGGATATGAGATTGAAAATGCACTCTCTTAGCTCGGTGAAGGAGGCTTGTGTGCACTTCAATTTTGAAGTCTTGTGTTGGTGTTTGGCCAATAATTACGTCGACCACATCTTATACGTCTGCAACTTGCTTGCTTGCATGCCATGAATGGCATGAATCGTCAGCTCGATGGCGCAGTTTTATACCTTATCTGGGGGCAACGATGAGAATGAGCAACTACGAGAATTTCATGGCAATTTTGAATCTTCTAAGCGAGGGGATGTTTGATATCTCAAGAGGAGAAATGACTGAACAAAAGGTTAGCGAGTTGAAACTATATCTGAATGGAAAGCATATGTGCATAGAGACGTCACGAGGCGTCAAGAAATCTCATTTGCTAAAAAATATCGAGCCCATCGACAAGAATGATGAGCAGCGCTTTTCGGAGTTGCTAACGGCGGTTCCTTCAGTGCCACGAGGGATGTCGACGGTGAACAACTTGACCGAAGAAAATATCAACTTTCGATCGTGGAAAAGGCACACTGATTGTAGCCGACGATGGCCGTGTGTTCGCAATCTTCCATTACACTTATGCCGGCATTTCGTGTATACATCCTCGAGGACGAGGATGTCTTCAACAGGAAGGTAATGTCAGGACCTCAAGTGGGGCGATGGTTGATGATGATACTATTGAGATAATGGTAAGGAAGAGATCAACGGTGGGGAATGGGCTGGGCCGAGAAGGAGTGGGCTGAAGCCAAGCGAACAATTTGGACTGAGCAATTATTATAATTTTAGTTAAGCGTTGAATGGGCCCATGTTAATTAGCCCAACTATGTTAATTAGCCCAAGTATGTTCTTTTAAAAACACTTCACGTTGGTTGTTGGAAGCTAAGCAATGAATTATCAACTTCTCATCGTCTCTCGTCTCCTCTCTCAAGTTCTCATCTCTCCCTCTTTCGATCTGTTCTTATCTAATCTTCTTCTATTTCTTTAATCTTCTATCATCTTCCTAGTTCTTCTCTCCTCCGTTCTTCAATCCTATTCAAATTTATATCATTATTAATACATACTGCCACGCAATCCAACTGTTCGATAAAAAGCCTAAGTAAGAAACCAGCGAATTAAGTCGGGATCTTACAGCTTTTCCTTCCAGCAGTGGTGAGGCCAATACTGGACTCTTTTGAGACATCGAAGCAAGTGCCTCCGCCAGCTTTAAGTGATGTAAGTGGCTTCTTCAATTTCTCTCTTTTATCCCTTTAGTTAGGAAGGTTTATTTCATAAGAGACCAAGTTAATGTTTGCATCACTGTATCTTTCTCCATTTCAAAAGCTTATTTCCCCTATTCCATAAATATTTTGCTGCTGAGTTGAAATGTTTGTTCTGCTGCGTCTTGATTGCTATTTACCATTGTAATGATTTAGTTGCAGAGTTACCCATCGGAAATGTTTGCAGTTGTCCATGAGAGTGAAAGGTCGTGTCTGTTGTCTTGTATTTTTAGTGGATGAAGTCAGATCATTCTGCATGACATCCAATTAAGTAGTATTATTTCCCCTCATCTGCTGATGATGAATATACAATATTGTGAACTGTGTCATCTCAATTGCATCATATCATAAGTCTTTGTTCTGTCTAAGTTTCCGTTCGCACTCCTCCCTTTCGCCATGAGTGTTCAGTGAGTTTTCACATGCCAAGATTTCTGTTACTTAGTTTTACATTTACCAATTCGGAGACATAGGGAGATAGAGAAGGAGAGAGAGAGAGAGAGAGAGAGAGAGAGAGAGAGGGAGAGAGAGAGAGAGTTTATGCTCAAGTAGAACAGCGAAATGGTTGTGCTCACCTTTCTGAGAGCAGGGGCATTGTTGACAAATGTATGTGTCCTTGTCCATGGCCTATCGATAACATACACTTAAACCCTGCTCCACTTTTTGCTTCCATTGGTTGTAGTACTACTTACTACATATGATTGTAGACCAAATAGTTTAGGTAATATGTCCTCCAACCAAGTCCCTTGATTGAAACGAAGCGTCCCTTTTTCTAATTAGATGTCTATATTCCTTTTCCTCCTCTGTTTTCTCAGGTTGTTGCTGGTATGATGGGGAAAAAGTCGAGTGAGGCGACGAAGGGTCAAAGTCCATTACTTTAAGCCTTATTTCTCTATGTTTCAATAGCAATAATCTTCCTTTCGAACATTGTTAATGAGGTTTTTAATCTGCTAAAGGAGAGCACTATTGTCTTTAATATGTGATTCAATGTTAGCTGTCATGTGTTTAAAATTTGCAATAATAATTATAATTTTGTTATGTATTGATCATAGTAACTCAACAGCAATGCAAAAAAAAATAATGAAGTCAATTTGGGCGAAGATCGCTAACGAACAACGGCCCCAAATTATCATGAAGTTCGACGTTGTCAACGAACCTGTTGGAAAGTTTAAAACACAGTGGTACGAAATAACCTAATTATTACTACCTCCGTCCCACTTATTTCTTCCCATCTTTCTATTTCGGGCGTCCCACATAATTCTTTCCATTTCCATTTTTGGTAAAAAATTATCCCACTAATTAAACTAATTACACCATTAATATTAAAAAAATCTTCTTGATTTGCGTGTCCACTAATAACTTTTCTCTCTCCATACCTCAAAAGGTGTACTATAATATTAAAATAATGTTGTTTCTTAATCTCCGTGCCCACTAATCTTTGGGAAGAATTAGATGGGACGGAGGAAGTATTAAACTTAGGGGTTGTTTGGATTCCCATTTCAAATGGACTTTTGAATTAAAAAGTCAATAACGAAAACAATTGTAAACGTGTTATAAAAATATTATTGTGATTAATATTTATATGATAATATAATTATAGAGAGAAATATTTAGAGCGAAGAAGTATGATAATTTCAATACTTGGTGTGTTTTTACAATACAACTCAAGGTGCCTATTTATAGACAAATTTTTCAAATTACAACCACAAAATAAAATATTACATTCTCATAAAATAATCACACCTAATTTATAATCTCATCTATTCCAAACTTATTTAACCACTCCATATACATCCACTCCAATATTCCATAATAACTTCATATTTCATATTACTCCCCCTTGGATGTATATTCAGGAATATGCATCGTTAAAACCTTACTAGGAAAAACCCAGTGGGATAAAAACCTAGTGAAGGAAAAAGAGTACATAATTCCTTTATTACGCTTCATATGTTGCCTCATTAAAAACTTTTATTGAGGAAACCACATGGGAAAAAATACAGTGAAGGAAAAAAGAGTGCAACGCGTATTTGCTCCCCCTGATGATATTATCATCTCAAATCTCGAAGTTTTCGAACGCCAATTGAATATATCAATCTTCTAAAAATTATTAGGGGAAGTGCTTTTGTAAATAAATCTGCAAAATTTCGCTAGATCGCACTTGTTGTACATCTATGTCACCATTTTTCTCCAACTCGTGTGTAAAGAAAAATTTTGGAGAAATATGCTTTGTTCTATCGCCTTTAATATATCCTTCCTTTAATTGTGCAACCGCATTATCTTCATATAATACCGTCGGAAGTAACTTTTCAGATAATAGCCCACAAGTTTGTTGTATATGCATAATTATCGATCGCAACCAAATACATTCTCGGCTAGCTTCATGAATTGCTAATATTTCAGCGTGATTAGATGAAGTAGCCGTTAAACTTTGTTTAACGGATCGCCATGAAATGGCAGTTCCTCCATACGTAAATAAATAACCAGTTTGCGATCGAGCATTATGTGGGTCGGATAAGAATCCAGCATTCACATACCCAATTAAATCTGCTTTCATCTCATTAGGATAGAACAATCCCATATCAGTTGTTCCTTGAAGGTATCAAAATATTCGTTTAACTCCGTTCAATGTCTATGAGTTGGCGAAGAACTGTATCTTGTCAATAAATGTACAGCAAATGCTATATCAGGTCGCCTATGACTCGTAAGATACATCAGCGCTCCAATAGCACTAAGCTATGGTACTTCAGGACCAAGTAGCTCTTCATCATTTTCACGTGGGCTGAACGGATCTTTATTGACGTCTAACGATCGGACAATCATCGGAGTATCCAATGGATGAGCTTTGTCCTTGTAAAACCTTTTCAATACCTTTTTCGTGTAAGTTTCTTGATGTACAAATATTTCATTCTTTAAATATTCAATTTGCAGTCCGAGACAAAATTTTGTTTTTCCGAGATCTTTCATTTCGAACTACTTTTTCAAACAATCAACAGCTTTTGATAACTCTCCAGGAGTTCCAATTATGTTGATATCATCAACGTAAACTACTATAATGACAAACTCTTTTTGGATCTTTTCATGAATATAGAAGGGCAAGTTTGATCATTTTTATACCCTTACTTCACTAAGAATTCCCTTAGGCGATTATACCACATAAGCCCAGATTGCTTTAATCCATAAATCGATTTATTAAGTTTAATTGAGTACTCATTTCGTGGCCCTGAATTTTTAGGTAATTTGGATCCCTCGGGAAGCTTCATATATCACTGTCAAGTTCGACATTATTGTTAGGAATATGCCCTCGAATGCTATACGTGATTAGATTGTATAGGGCATTAGCTTATTTATCATTCGACCTTTTATGTAATAAGATATTTTTTATGTGTTTATTGAAAGGCGTTGTTCGTTTATTGGATATAAGAGTACTTTACTAAGCATCCGGTAAAGCAATAAATGAACAAATCCAAATGTATCGAGTTGAGTCACTGTTCTCGATGGGTACGAGAGAGGAAGGCACAAGTGGATTCTTAACCTCGAGCATTAAAAATCCGCAAGCCTTAGGCTCCAGTTGGGTGCTGGATAACCGATTACGGCTTATTTGTCGATGACCTACCGAGTGCCAATATCCCGCTTGGAAGTGGAGGTCATGACTTGTGATGCGAGTCGAATCAAGGGATTGAATCATTTCATGGACACTGACTCACGGGTCGTACGGTCGAACATGACTTATTACTCAAGGAGTGTCAATGACCGACGACAACACTATAGTAGTCTACCTAAACCTTAGACCGAAAGGGGCTTTGACGGAGTTGACTTCGAAGTCTCAACTGTCACTGGTTCCCCTCGACCCGATTTGCTGTTGCATGGGTGGGTCAGCGTGCAGATGCGGTCTTGATGACGATTTGCGATTGCCGGGCTTAGACCGCCGAGTACGGATTCGTAGTCTCGCAAGTAATCGAGATAAGTATCCTATGAGGACGGCGACCGGAAATTACGAAATCCTTGGCCAAGGTATTGAACTAACTCATGTTAGACATGGAGGGTAGTTTGGTAATTTGCCTCGTCCCTGTTTATCATAGAATCGAGTATAGTGAGTTTGACATAGACCATGGCTCTCACTCGATTGGGACACAGCTGAACGGTTTATACGTAGTACTATAATCTATAGTAAGGTTCTCGAATAAAGACTGGGTCGAAATACGAACTCGAATCGGGTTACGGTCCAGTACTGCGTGATTGGCTAGGTAACTGCCGGACTCTTGGATCCTCCCTTGCCGATTGAGTCGAACCTAGAGAGTCGGGCTTAAAAAGGATCATCAATGTGTACTGATAAGGAGAGAAAGTGTTTGGGCCTTAACGGTCCTTGGACCGTTGGGCCGCGCCTTAGTGGGCCTCGGGCCGTTTAATGGACCGAAGTCGGACTTCGTATGAAACTAACTTTGAGACTTGGGCTTGGCCAAGTGCCTAAAAGGCTTGAGGGTAAAATTGGAATTTGGCCCTAAGCTTATTTTCGAATTATGCCTTGGGAATTAATTTCGAAAATTAAATATAAATATGGAAATAATGTATTTGGAATATTATTTATTTTAAGGTGAAAATTTCGAAATTAATCTTGGATTAAGTTTCGAATTTTATGCCATATTTAAATATACTTAGTTTGACTTAGTATTTAAGTTAGTTGTCTAATTATGGTAAATATCCTTATATGAATTTTGAATTAAATAAGAGAGAGAAAGATATGACAAAATCTCTCCACTTAAGGAGCAAAATCAAAAACCATATGTTTGATATATCCTGGGGATTTCCAAATATATCGTAGTATAAATAGGGCAGCCCTATTTCATAATTTGTGTGGAAAATTTCGTCCATAACAAAGGCACAAAACACACACCGAACAAAAACAATCTTCTCTCACGCGACGGCTCGGTTCTCTATCCATCTTTGGAAAACTGATTCCGTGGTACACTGCGAGGTCGGCGTGACGATCTAGTGCCATCCACCACCATCGAAGAAGTCTTGAAGAAAAGGACGAGGAGCTGCCCCTCGCTTCAACTGGTAATTCTGTACGGGTTTGACCCGCCCTATTACATGTCTATGTGTTACTATTCTGATCCGAGCAACGAGGGCAATAAGGAAACCCGGAAAATTTTTGTTCCGCACCGTGCCCGAGGACATGGCATCTCTGGTAGACACCGGGTAACCCAACAGTGGTATCAGAGTGGGCGCTCGTGATCAGAATCATAACGTGTTTAAATTGAAACGAGGCGCGTGGGAGACGATCGAAAAGCTGACACGGTTCTGCCGTCGTTGGGCTGCAGATGCGTCGTTTGCCAACCCAAGGCCACCAACTCGTGCGGTACAGACCGACGATGAACCACGAACCGGACAAGGACCCGCACGACGGCGAGACCCGGGCAGCCGCGTGTTGCGCGCGGGCTGTGTGCGCCGTAACGGCGGTACAGCCGCAGGATTGGGCTGCTTTGAGCAGGCTCGATCAACCTCGAACCTTGGGTCTGACGCCAGCCATGGTGGCTTAGGCGCCATCCCCGGGCAGCGCCGCCGCAAGGTGCGGCGGCCCGACTGAGATCGTCCGCGGCTTTGGCCGCGGACTGCGATGGCGCGCACGGTGCACGCTGCGCAAGATAGCCGCAGTAACTCCGGCTCGGCCGGCTGCGGCGGCGATCTCTCCCGGCGAGGCAGTGACTCAGCACGAAGGGGCTGAGGCGACGAGGGAGTCGCGACAGTATTCTGCTGCGAGCTGAACACGCACGCGTTGCGTGGCGTGGCGTCGCCGGCGGTGGGGGCACCGTCTCCAATCGGGACTCCACGCCGACGGCCTTCTTCGCCATGGCTCTCCGGCGTGTTTTGATGGCTGAGCGATTTGAGTCGCGACAGCTTAGTTAGGCTTCATGCTCAAAGCCTTAACGGGCCTTTTAAGGGGCTTGGCCCGTTTAAGGCCCAATTTTCGTTTCTCTTTAAAATCATATAATTGTCAACGTGCTCGTTATGAATGTGACTTAAGGCGCATTTGCGGGTTTAGGAATTTGGTTTCCGCCCCCCATGTTGTAATTTACCGTTTTATTAGATTAGACTTAAATACGAAGATGAGGTCCCATTTGATGGAAGGCAACCCCCCGGCGGTGACAAGGTGGTGGACGTTCGGTGACTTTGAGGCCGTTCGAGTGACGAAGGACGTTTGACGACTTCAAGACCCGTGCGACGACCCGAGGTCTTTGAAGACGCATGTAACAGGGATAGACTAGAAATAACCCGCTTGTGTTGTCTTGTAGTTTATTTTCCTAGGGTCAATTTACTACCTACGTGCGTGTTGGTTTTTGAAATGATATGCATGTTTTATGTGCTCTTATGTGAGATGGTTTATTCTCCCGTTTGACAAATACTAAGTGGGTAAAGGAATTGGATTCCTGTCTTCTATCATGCTTGACATGTCTAGCATTGGGAAGTTTTGCGATTTGTTCCGAGTAAGTTGGCGTCGTATATCCCGCCCCAGTGTTAGCGTCTCGGGTGTGTCTTGGATGCCGCTCGTCATACCGGTCCGCCCCCACGAAGCGTATGGCAGCAAGGAGCGGTATATTCTGTGCGATTTGAGCATAAGTTGATAGGTCACACTTAGGCAGTTAAACCCAATAAGCAGGGTTAGCCGTGAGGGTCAATGACTGAGACTAAGATAGTTGAAACTATTATTGGATAAGTTCGCGTTCAACGTGACTTCGATAAGATTAGATAAGCCAAATATTGCGTTAAAGGCTGAGGCGAGTCTAGTCGAGTCGGGGACATCAACACCACTATGAAACTTTCAACGAGGTTTTCGAAACTCTTCTCGGGAGGACAGTTTTTCGAGAAAAATACTGGGAGTCAAGCGAAACGAAAAGTCCTTGTTTGCGCTTGATGAATGATAAGATAAACCTAATTAGATCTTTATTTTCTACAGCTTTACGTTTTTTTCTATTTACTGCGATGACGAACATAATTACTATGCTGCTTGAGAGAAACTGTTTGGTGGGACCAAACTATGTGGACTGGCTCCGTAACCTGAGGATACTCCTAGGTATGGAGTCGCTGACTTATGTCCTCGATTCCCCCGTACCGCAAGTCCCAGGGACTGATGCGAGTGACGAAGACCGGGCTACGTATGCCAAATGGCAGATAGACGAGCCAAAGGTCAAGGGTTGTATACTTCTTTCCATGAGCAATGAGTTGCAGCGCACTCACTCGGAAATGGAAGTGGGCACCATTTTGCTTCATTTGAAGGAGCTTTTTGGCGAACATTCCAGGAGTGCTCGCTATTCCCTAACGGATCAACTATTTCATTACAAAATGGCTGAGGGTAGTGATGTCGGAGCGCATGTGCTCAAGATGATCGATTGGATCGAAAGACTTGAGGCACTGGACTTTATCATGGATAACGAACTCCAGAACGATCTCATACTTCAGTCGCTCCCACCTTCCTTCAATTCATTCATCGTGAACTTTAATCTGAACAAGGCCGAGATGACATTGACTGGGTTAATGAACCAGTTGTCGGCAGCGCAGACTCAGATGAAGAAGGTGAAAGAAAAGGAAGTTGTTCTTATCGCGAATGCTAAGACTCGAGGGTCGAGTACAAAGAAAAAGTCGGACAAGCCCACTAAGCCCAAAGGACGAATTTCGAAAGGCGATGCCAAGAAGAACGTGTTCAAAGGCGCCAAGCCGACGGACAAGTGCCTTCACTGCAATGAGCTTGGCCATTGGAAGCGCGATTGCCTGAAGCTAGCCACCTCAGGTAAAGAACTTTACGTTTTGGAAACAAATTGCTCTATGACAGTATATTCCGCTTCATGGATCTTAGACTCCAGAGCTAGTGCTCATATCTGTGTTTTGAACCGGGGTCTGGAACGAAGTAGAAAGCTGGCGGATCGAGAGATCATGATCAACGTAGGAAGCGGACATAGTGTACCGACGACCCACATTGGATCAAGAACTCTCGTTTTATCTACTAGACATAGTTTACTGCTTTCCAATTGTTTGGTTTTGCCCAAGGGGCTTAAGAATATTGTTTTTATTCCCGTTTTGAGCGGAAACGGTTATGAGTTCCGTTTTAGTAATGCAATATTTTGGAAATAATTGCGTCGGAAGTGCAAGTTTACTGAATGTGTTGTATTACCTAAATATCGAAGATAAAAATAAAA
>JAPQWV010004631.1:0-28000 GCA_027422505.1 Craterostigma plantagineum
TATATGGCTTACACAAATGAATGTGTAGCCCCAGAGTCAATTAACACCGAAGTGGGCACGTCATAGATAGTTAACGTACCCGTTACTACGGAAGGATTTGCTTCGGCCTCCTCATTCGTTAGAGTAAAGACTCGTGCTGGCACTGGAGGGGGTCGAATCAACGGTCGGTTTGGGACTTGAGGCATATTTTCGTTGCAGTTCCTAGCGTAGTGTCCTATTTTCCCACATCGGAAGCATTGTGGGGTCGGGTTTGGTCTTGGTCCATAGCACGGACCAGAATGGAAACGCCCACACTGTCGACATTGCGTTGCAGCACCTGAGGGCCGGTTCGGCGTTAAATGGCCCTTGGTTCGGTCTTGGTCTCCAGTTCTGCTGGCCCAGTTGATTCCCGCGATAATTTGGTCCCTTGCTGAAAAATTGGCGTTTCTGGTTCCCTCCCCCTTGTTGTCCTTCTGTTCTCCGCTTAGCATCCTGCGCCTTTGCAACCCTGCTCTCCGCCTGCTCAGCTAGGATTGCTCGTTCAGCGATACGGGCAAAAGTCTTCCCTTCCTTACGCTCCGGAAGATCTCGGGCTTGAGACCTTCCAGAAAACGTTCTATCTTCAGCTCGTCGGTGGCCACGATATATGGCGCAAACCTAGAGAGTTGCTCAAATTTGCGAATGTAGTCTGCTACAGACATTTCTCCTTGTTTCAGATTGATAAACTCGTTTAGCTTCTGCGTCCGGTCTGGCGCCGTGAAATATTTTCCTCGGAAGAGTGTCTTAAACCTCTCCCTGGTCATCATATTGGGATCCTCGAGCACCTGAATGGTGTCCCACCAGTAGCCCGCGTTCCCACGTAACATAAAGGTGGCACACGTCACCTTTTCAGTATCAGGCAGGTGACTAACTCGGAACATATTTTCTATTGTTCTGAGCCAATCCTCCGCAAAGGTAGGATCGACTGCCTCCTCGAACGAAGGGGGTTTAACCGTCGGAACCTTTCCCCGGCAGCCTCTACCCGTTCTAGGCCAGGGGATGAATGACGTTCCGAGGAATTTGGCGATGAGATCATTAATCTGATCGGACTGCCGCCGAATCAGATCGGTTAACTGATGAATGGTAGAGCGGTCCTCATTCGGTGGGGATTCGGAACCCGCCCTACGACTAGTTTCACCCGCTTCTCTACGTGTCCTTGGCATTTCTCAACTATTTCTACAATTATTCACAGAAAGCACATATATCAAATAACACGTAATCACACACTCAAGAAGTAAACTTACAGGCCAGACTGGTTCTCCAGACTTTTGAGCGGCAGTACATGGACAGTCTTCAGAATCTAAAGCCGAAGCTCTGATACCACCTGTGGCGACCCTACTTTTCTAATTAGGATTAGTGGCGGATTTCCGCAACGTAAGCCGCGGAAGGCCCGTCTAATTAAAACTTTTTCCTAAAATAATATACACTAATATAAAAATCCGTCTACATCGTTATCTCTGTACACGGGCCGAAGCCCCAAAAATTATCAAAAGAACAAAAAGCGCTAACGCCGCTCCACAGGTCTTCATCCATGTACCGCACCGCCCTCAAAAGTCCGTGGAGCACCGCCACCAGCCGCCTCAGTCACGACGCGTATCAGCGTCGGACTCAGTACCTACAACACGTAAACACTGAGCAATTTGCCCAGTAGGTGAATAAAATGCATGTATGCAAGTGTGCACTCAATCCCAACCCCAATATCTCACAACATAATATAATGCACACTCTTTCTTTTTCCACATTCCTATTTCACACAATACAGGGCCCTAGGTTAGGCTCGACACCCTCGCGCGCAAAGACTACTGGGAGGCCACCCCCAAGTCTCGCGGCAGCCTACCCTGGTAGTGCACTGGACGATCACGCCAATGGCCTCCTACCGGGTCGCTCCGCATCAAAAGTATACACTGATAGTGCACTGGACGATCACGCCAATGGCCTCCTATCAGGTCAAATCAATATCTCGGCGGTATGCACCTCGGGACGGTCACGCCCGAGTAGACAGATCGATCACGCCTGTCTCCGCCAGGTGCCCAGTGAGCCCAACCTCGACTCCTCTAAGAGTCACCAGTCACAAACATCTCATTCTACCCCGTACGTCGATATCTAATATCACTTCTGTCTCACTACGTTACAACCGTCTCTCGCCCTAACGTGATATGCACGTGATATGCATATATATGAAATTTCATATAAACATGGTTTATATAAATCGTACGTAAAATAGGTAAAGCACATAAGTCACGTAAATCACATAATTACATGAAAATACATAATTTGTGTTTACGTATTGTAGATGGATAATCCACCTACCTGTCCTCCCGATATCGCTAAACGAGGGGTCTGATGGAATCCCTATAAGTCGATTCTCTGAATAAATAAATATTATTATATCAGTATATTTGCTAAACTGTATAAGTTTTTAAGTTCCCAAACCCTAATTATAGAAAACCCTAAAATTAATGAAAACCTAAAATAATGATATTCCTAAAATAAATAAACCCTAAATTATTGAAAACCCTAGAAATAGTAAAATTCAAAATCCCGTAAATTTATTAACTGAAATACAGTATCGAAATCTTGAAAAGGTCGAGACATCTAAATATCGAAACCTATCGACATTTATTACTATTGTTATCAAACATCTCGGGCAAGAAATGTCGAGACCTCAAAAATGTAAATGTCGAGACCTAGCCTTAATAGTAATGTCGAGGTCTATTCCTGCCAAAATATCGAATACAAATGTCGAATTATTCCTACCAAAATGTCGAATGTAAAAGTCGAGACCTTCTAAATGTCGAAACCATATGAATGTCGAGATTAATTTCTACAAAATGTCGAAGCTTTATAACTTCGAATTCTTACCAATACAAATGTCGAGTCCTTTAAACAATATCGAGACCTATTAATAATGTCGAGATCCTAACAAAATGTCGAGAGCTATTTAAACATCTTGAAACCTATCTGCTTTGTACCTCAAATGTCGAGACCATGGTACATGTCGACATTCTTTCATTCGACAACTCAAAACTTATTTAAGATAAAGACAAAAACTTATATAATCATATCGAACTATTAAGTGTGTCGAGATCTTATTTGTCTATTGTCAAGATTTATTAAGATGTCGGATATATTTCTTTGTCGAGCTCAAGATGTCGAGGAACATAAAATATCGAGCTTAAAATGTCGAGACATACAAAATGTCGAGCTTGAATGAATTCTTCCTATTACATATCTTTCGACATCTTCTTTTAATTCGTATACAATCCTATATCGACATCTAATTCTCACGAATCCATCACATATCAAAATCCATCACAGTAAATACTTCATCACGTTAGGTGCTTACCGAATATGAATCGATTTTAAAGAATTAGGGTTTTCTAAACTAACTCACTATTATAATTAGCTTGCAAAAGTCATCCTACTTCCAGGAAAGATACATCCTACTACTTGTTTCAAAAGAACAGAAAACCAAAGATTGTTAAAGCTCATCTCTCTCTTTAACCAAATGTTCATGACCGTATACTAAATTTCAGAGATTCCAAGTCTTCTAGATATGATATCCCACGAAGCTATAGTCATTACCTAGTCATGAAATTCGTTTATCACTGTTGAAATGGCCTAATTATATATTAAGTTCAAGAATTTACCTCAGTTAGGGTTTCGAGTTGTTGAATGTAATTGAGCTTCTTTCGTTTTCTTGCTCCTCTTTGTTTGTATTAACGTTTGTTTTTAAGTCACAAGGTAAGGATATACAATGAAATATAATTTTCGAAAGTTGACATTGATTAGGCATCTTGGTAACTTAACGGTTCTTACATTAGGATTTAAGAAATCTCATAGTTATCTTATTTTATTTTATTATATTTATATATATACATATATTTATGGGCTTGTGGGCTTTAATTTCGAATTTATTGAATTAATTATGGCCCAATCTTATATCTTGTAGTACCATTACTTTTATTTAACTCCTCATATTTCGAAATTGATTCAAACCATAAGAATTTATATATTTGTTATGCGATTAGGGTTTCTTTATTAGACTTCCTAATTCACAAAATCACATAAGTAATTACATCAAAGTCCCGTATAAATTTTACGGGTATTACAAAAAGACACGGCGATTTCCAAATCGGCCGAATGCCCTAAACTCTTCATGCATGGAATCGAGCAAACCAAATTGATCGGGCACAAATCGGGCGTGAGCATGAATGCATGAAATTGGACGATTTCAAGTACAACCCAAATTGGCCGAAACCAAGTGCAACGAACATCAATCGGGCGATTTCACGCACAACGCATAGATCAATTCGGGCTGATGCCATGATGACGAAAAAGAACGGCTGATTACCATGCAAATCGGGCGATTTGCCACCTTGTAAAGAACACGATACCATTACAAGCTTCACAAATCGAATGAATCGAACAATACTTAGACATAACTCCTTAACGAAATAGGGACTTATCGTTAAACTAACGGTCGTAGGTTAGGAGCGAACGAGGAGAACACTAGTTACGCTCGGAAGACAGGTAAGTAGAAATCCAACTACGACACACAACTTGCTTGCGTATGCCTAAATTGCGTGACTACATGCCTACGTGATTTTATAAATTCGTTAATTTCCTGGAATGTTTTCATATGGTAAGGTTAGTTTGCATTCACTTGCATACGCATACTCACGTGCACACACGAACTCGTGAGAGAGGGTCGGGGAACTGAGTGTGCGTACTATTACGTCGCTTGTATGCGACGAGGACCCGCCGATATAGGCTGGTGCGTCGACTCGCAGTTGAGTCACGGGCGACTTCTATGGCACCCTATACGGCGTACGACGCCGGTTATTATGATGAGGCAGGAGGAGCGACCCAGGAAGAAGCGACCTAGCTATGCTAGCGTAGGCTAACTGGCGTAGGCAACTGCCCTGTTTGCGGAAGGAGCGACCTAGGGGACCTAGAATCCTAGGGTAGGCTACCAGCGAGGGCTACCGTATGACAATGGGGACGGCCTGGGAGGGTGCGACCTAGGGAAACCTAGCGTAGGCTACCCAGCGTGGGTCGCTGTCATGATCCTATTGAGGATATTGAGCTCTTAGTGGTGCATAGTAAGTGCGTCGAGGGCCCTGAGTGATACTAGTATGCGTACGAGGAGCATTGGCGCGGATCGCCTTTGCAGAGTGTTATGTGCATCGGCGTGGATTGCCTTTGCGTAGCGATGTTATACATCGGCGTGGATTGCCTTTGCGAGGAGTGACACGTGCACACATGCATGATTTCTGCTTACTGAGCCTCGGTGGCTCATTCCTTACGTTGTGTGTTGTCGGCACCGACGACCGCGGTATGTGATCGTGTTGGAAGACAAGGCCGACCTTTTGAAGCTTCGCGCTGCTTTTGGGGTGAATGTGTGTGTGTGGATGACGACCTGTGAGGCCGGGCGCATAGGAGCTTTTGCTGTGCCGACACACCTTCGCCTTTGTAGTTAGATCATGTCCGGTACATAATGTCCGATATGCATTCTTTTGTCTTGTATAGAACGATGTTTCCGTTACGTAAATGGAAAATGAAAAATTTGTACGCGTTTTTGGTGCACTTCACTACTCGCAACTCGATAGGCACATAGGAATACGCTAGGATAGGCGATTAGGAAGTTGGGGCGTGACAGGGTGGTATCAGAGCTTCGGTCACAGGTTCTGTAGGCTGTCCATACACACACACCCAAAAGAGCGGAAGCGGCCTTGCAAGTAAGTGTTAAGTCTATGTGGATTTCTATGTTGTATAATTTATTGGCCATAGGACAATCAGGGTAGGATAAAAGATGGTAAGAACGAGAGGAGAAGGTAGTAGTGGCGGTGGAGATGATCACAACAAGGGGAACACAGCCCCTACTAACAATCGCGACGCGACCATTTTCCAACTGACGGAATTGGTTCGCCAACAATCGGCGCAGATCCAGCAATTAATCCAGCAGAACGCTGCAAATACTGGACCAACTCAGGCAGAGAGGACTGAGATGGTGGGGGAACGATTCCGGAGGTTAAACCCGCCGACTTTCGACGACACAGCTGACTCGACAGCAGCTGAGGATTGGTTGAGGACCCTCGAGGGCATGTTCGTCTATAGCAGGGTTCCAGAGGCGGAGAAGGCCCTCTGTGCTGCGTTCCTATTGCGAGGGAGCGCAGGACACTGGTGGGACACCATCATGGTGATAGAGAACCCCGCTACAATGAGCTGGGAAAGATTCAAGGAGTTGTTCAGGGGCAAGTACCTCACCGCCCCGATTCGAGCACAGCGCCTGAACGAATTCATCAACCTCAGGCAGGGTCCCATGACGGTGGCCGAGTACATAAGGAAGTTTGAGCAGCTGTCCAGGTTCGCGGCACACATGGTCAGCACAGAAGCTCTAAAAGTTGAACACTTCCTGGAAGGATTGAAGCCTGAGCTCTACAGGGATGTGAGCATGGCGGGAATTCAGGGAGCTACTTACTCTCAGGTAGCAGAAAGAGCTATGGTTGCCGAACAGGCGGAGGCCAGGATCGTGAAGGAACAAGAGGCTAAATGCAAATTCGCTCAGATGCAAGGAGCTCAATGGAGCGGAGGAGACCCGAAACGGCAGTTCGTGCCTAGAGGGGGCAAGAAGAAATTCCAGAACCGGCGTCCTCAACAGCCTCAGGGGATAATGAACAGACCCCCGAACCCAAACCAGAATCAAGGGGCAGCACAATTCCCTAACTGCCAGAGGTGTGGAGGAAGCACTTTGGAAATTGCAACACACCGGCTAACGCCTGCTTCAGATGTGGAAAGATAGGCCACTTCGCAAAGCAGTGCCCTGAAATTGCTCCAGGAAATCAGGCAGGAAACCCAGTAAGACCCCCGATGGTGCCAGCACGGGTGTACACCATCACGTCCGAGGAAGTAGAGAACAACCCGGCGGTGGTAACGGGTACGCTACTGATCAATCAAACTCTCACGTACATTCTAGTAGATTCCGGGGCGACCCACTCATTTGCGTCTGTGAAGTATGTGATGAAACTCGGGGTAACGCCTGAGCGAGTGGATTACGAGTATAGCATAGCAATTCCAAGCGGGGCACCAACTAGGACTAGCCAAATGTTAAGAAATTGCCCAATCCTAGTCGGTAATAGATAATTGCCTGTAGACTTGATAGTCATCCCGATGGAAGACTATGAGGTGATCCCCGGGATGGACTGGCTCTCAAGGTACGGAGCGGTGATAGACTGCAACCATAAGATAGTTACGTTTAGCGTAGAAGGGGAAGGACCTTTCACTTCGACGGGACAGTGAAGGGGAGAGGCACTCCGAGGATATCAGCATTAAAAGCTCAGCAATTGGTCAATTCCGGATGCGAGGCACATCTGGTGTTCGCGCTGAAGGCAGAAGAGAACACCCCCACGAAACTCAAAGACGTACCCGTGATTAAGGAGTTCCCTGACGTATTCCCGGAAGATTTGCCGGGACTACCCCAGATAGGGAAATCGAGTTTACAATCGACCTGGTGCCGGGAGCAGCACCAGTATCCAAGACTCCATACCGATTAGCGCCAACCGAATTAAAGGAGTTGAAGGAACAAATAGATGAACTCCTACAGAAAGGATTCATTCAGACCAGCTTTTCTCCCTGGGGTGCGCCAGTCCTATTCGTACGAAAGAAGGATGGCTCGATGAGACTGTGTATAAATTACAGGGAGCTGAACAAGCTGACGATCACAAATACCCGTTGCCCAGAATAGACGATCTCTTCGACCAATTACAAGGTGCCACAGTGTTCTCTAAGATCGAATTGAGGTCGGGCTACCACCAACTGAAAATCCGAAAGGAAGATGTTCCCAAAACGGCGTTCAGTACCAGATACGGGCACTTTGAATTTCTAGTCATGCCCTTTGGACTGACGAACGCACCGGCGGCCTTCATGGACCTAATGAACCGGGTGTTCGAAGCCTATCTGGACAAGTTCGTGATCGTATTCATAGATGAAATCCTCATCTACTCCAAGACGAGGGAGGAGCACGAACAACACCTACGAGTAGTACTCGGAGTATTAAGGAAAAAGCAGCTGTACGCTAAGTTTAAGAAGTGTGAATTCTGGTTGGACCAAGTAGCATTCTTGGGGCACATCGTTTCTGGAGCAGGAATCTCGGTCGACCCAGGCAAAATAGAGGCGATCAATAACTGGCTGCAGCCAACCAACGTAACAGAAGTGCCTTTTCAATGGAGCGAAGAGTGTGAACGAAGCTTTCAGGAACTGAAGAAGCGACTGACTACGGCCCCAGTATTGACGATACCCACGGGAACAGGAGGGTTTTCAGTGTATAGTGACGCCTCAAAGAACGGGTTAGGATGCGTACTAATGCAGAACGGTAACGTGGTGGCTTACGCCTCACGGCAATTGAAGGAGTACGAGAAGAACTACCCTACGCACGACCTGGAGCTCGCTGCTGTAGTCTTCGCTCTCAAGATTTGGAGGCATTACTTGTATGGAGAAAGATGCGGAATCTACACCGACCACAAGAGTTTAAAGTATTTCTTCACTCAGAAAGAAATCATTTTGAGGCAGAGCCGGTGGCTGGAACTGGTGAAAAATTACGATTGCGTGATCAACTACCACCCAGGGAAGGCGAGCGTGGTAGCGGACGCTCTAAGCCGGAAATCAGTAAGCACGGAACTTCAACGACTCAACGTGGAGATCGTACCATTGGGAGAAGTCGAGGTGAAGTTAGCAGCCCTGACTCTGCAACCAACATTATTGGAGCAGATCAGAGAGGCACAGGAAAACGACGAGTTTTACCTGAAAATCAAAGGAGCGCAGACTGAACAGTCGACAACGGACTTTGTGTTTCGGGACGGCACAAGCATGTACTACAAGAGCCGATTGTACGTACCGAACAATATAGACCTCCGCAGAACTATAATGGCGGAAGCACATACTCACCATATTCGACCCGGAGCTATGAAGCTATATAGAGATTTGAGGGCTAACTACTGGTGGCGGGGAATGAAAAAGGACGTAGCAATGTTTGTGAGCCAATGCCTCACCTGCCAGCAAATTAAGGCAGAACACCAGCGGCCGGCTGGGACACTGCGACCTTTACCCATTCCGGAGTGGAAGTGGGACAACATAGCAATGGATTTCGTGAGCGGTTGCCGAGGAACGTGAAAGGACACGACACAATATGGGTAATCGTTGATCGGCTTACGAAATCTGCCTATTTTCTGCCGATAGGTACTACGTTCACCATGGAGCGATACGCGGAACTATACATCCAAGAAGTAGTACGACTCCATGGAGTACCACTGTCGATAGTATCAGACCGTGACTCGAGATTCTTATCTAAGTTCTGGACGACCTTACAAAAGGCCATGGGGACAAAGCTGACATTTAGCACAGCATATCATCCGCAAACGGACGGCCAATCCGAACGGACGATCCAGACGCTGGAAGATATGCTACGAGCCTGTGTGCTCGATTTCAAAGGCAACTGGAGCAAGTACCTTCCACTTGTGGAATTCTCGTACAACAATAGCTACCAAGCTACAATTGGAATGGCCTCTTATGAAGCCTTGTACGGACGAAAGTGCAGGACCCCAGTGCATTGGGACGAAGTCGGTGAACGGGCGATGTTAGGCCCAGACATGATACGAGAAATGACGAGAATTATCACGATGATCCGAGAGAGAATGCGCACGGCGCAAAGCAGGCAGAAAAGTTATGCGGATCGGAGACGCAGACCGCTAGAATTTGAGGTGGATGATCGGGTTTTTGTGAAAGTATCACCAATGAAGGGAGTCAAAAGGTTCGGAAAGAAGGAAAAACTAAGCCCGAGATACATTGGTCCCTTCAAGATAATAAAGAAAGTTGGCGAAGTAGCGTACCAACTAGAACTACCAGCATCGTTATCGCAGGTACATGATGTATTTCATGTTTCCACGTTGCGGAAGTACATCGCTGACCCAAGCCACGTGTTGATAGACGACTCACTGCACCAGCACTTGAAACCAGATCTGAGTTACGAGGAAATTCCCGTGGAAATATTGATGCATGAGACCAAGAGGCTTAGAAACAAGGAAATTCCTCCAGTAAAAGTTCTGTGGCGGAATCAGCTAGTGGAGGAAGCCACGTGGGAACGCGAGGATGAGATGAAAATCCGCTATCCTGAGTTGTTCCGAACGGGCTGATTTCGGGGGCGAAATCCTTCTTAAGGGGGGGAGGATGTAGCACCCGGGTTCCCCGTGAGTCTTTAGGGCCAATAAATTACGCCTACGACCTAAGAAATTACGTGTTTAAATGTCGTACCTGATATGTGTTTATGTGAACTTACTGATTTTATGCTCGTGAATTGTATGTGAACCATGTGCGAATACGTGCCATTAATTTTGTGTCCATATGAATACATGATGTGTGATTTTAATTTCTAAATGTGCCACGAATTAAGACTACGTGTTATAAGGACTTAGGAAAGTTTTATCACTATCACACGTGGCACGCACACGAGAAATCGCCGAGCTCAAATTAGACAATTAGAATCGGGTGATTTCGTCAAGCTTTACCAAGCTTCATTTCGGGCGAATAAGATAGAAATCACACGTGGCACAAGGAGAAGAAATCGCCGAACTTGTGCTTAAGTGATTGGAATTCGGGCGATCATGGAATGAAATCGCCGAGAGTTGTGAAGAGCAGAATCGGGTGATTTGAGCATAGGACAAAGTTTAATCGACCGAATTGAAAATAAAATAAAAACCTAGGTCCAACATCCTATAAGATTAGGACTATAATTTGAATAATAGGCTCAAGCCATAAGAAATTAACTTGGAAACATGTTCCCTTAAAACAAGGAACAACCACGCCTAAGCTACACCCTATTCACCTTATGTAAAGAAAAATATCCAACCTAAATCATTCTAACTCCATAACCCCACTTGAAATCAACGAACAAATCCAAGAAAAAGAAAAAAAGGGGTGGGGGGGGGGGAAGGAGCCGAGAGGATTCAACCCAAAGGACCACTCCGACTAGTTGAGGATTTCGAGTAAGTAAATGAAATGTTCCCTTAAACTGTTATAAATTTCCGTCAGTGAGATTATCCATTAAACCGTGTGGATGATTAAGGGACATGAGGAGTTCACGCCTACTTTAGACGGCAAAGACCCCAACCTAGAGTAATAAATTCATTGTTAAGGGTTTTCTTGGGGATAATCAAGTGTGGGATAGCCTAACGTGTTTTAGGGCTCGTAACCTTAGGATGAGACGATCTTAAGCAAGCTTGAGGCAATTTGAGTTGAAGAAACCTTTAGCACTTATGAAAGTCCGGGTAGACTGAACTAAGAATGAGATTTCGGGTAGATGAATTAAGGTTTAATCGAATCGGGGAAATTAGGTGACAAATCGGACGATTGTAGTGGTATGGGAAATCGTACGATTTGATATAAAGATCGAAATGAGTGCGAGATGTAATTTAATCGGGCGATTTAGGCTATAGAAGGACTCGCCGATTTGAAGTGATTCAAAACCCTGAAATCGGGCGATTTCATGCAAGCACGAAATCGAATGATTTCCATCTGCGAAGGACCTCAAATCGGCCGAAAACAATCCTTACTCCATGCACGGTTTTGGGATAACGTCATAATGACGAAAAGACACGGCGATTTCCAAATCGGCCGAATGCCCTAAACCCTTCATGCATGAAATCGAGCAAACCAAATTGATCGGGCACAAATCGGGCGTGAGCATAAATGCATGAAATCGGACGATTTCAAGTACAACCCCAATCGGCCGAAACCAAGTGCAACGAACATCAATCGGGCGATTTCACGCACAACGCATAGATCAATTCGGGCTGATGCCATGATGACAAAAAAGAACGGCGATTTAGAAATCGGCCGATGGAAGATACCATGCAAATCAAAACGGGCGATTTGCCACCTTGTAAAGAACACAGCGATTTCTAAAATCGGGCGATTCCAAGCTTCACAAATTGAATGAATCGAACAATACTTAGACATTTCGCCGAACTCCTTAGATTAAGAATTTAATACTAACATAACTTAGAAATTGGCCGGGCAGGGACTTAGCCTCGAATTGAAACTAACGACTTACAGTCTAGCCTATTAAATATAATCGAAACAATTTAATAATGACTTAGGTATCTTATAAAGGCGCAACACTGATACAACGATATTTATGTCTAAAGGTCGTAGGTTAGGAGCGAACGAGGAGAACACTAGTTACGCTCGGACGACAGGTAAGTAGAAATCCAACTACGACACACAACTTGCTTGCGTATGCCTAAATTGCGTGACTACATGCCTACGTGATTTGATAAATTCGTGAATGTCCTGTAATGTTTTCATATGGTAAGGTTAGTTTGCATTCACTTGCATACGCATACTCACGTGCACACACGAACTTGTGAGAGAGGGTCGGGGGACTGAGTGTGCGTACTATTACGTCGCTTGTATGCGACGAGGACCCGCCGATATAGGCCGGTGCGTCGACTCGCAGTTGAGTCACGGGCGACTTCTATGGCACCCTATACGGCGTACGACGCCGGTTATTATGATGAGGCAGGAGGAGCGACCCAGGAAGGAGCGACCTAGCTATGCTAGCGTAGGCTAACTGGCGTAGGCAACAGCCCTGTTTGCGGAAGGAGAGACCTGGAAGGAGCGACCTAGGGGGAATCCTAGCGAAGGCTACCAGCGTGGGCTACCGTATGACAAGGGGACGGCCTGGGAGGGTGCGACCTAGGGAAACCTAGCGTAGGCTACCCAGCGTGGGTGGCTGTCATGATCCTATTGAGGATATTGAGCTCTTAGTGGTGCATAGTAAGTACGTCGAGGGCCCTGAGTGATACTAGTATGAGTACGAGGAGCATTAGCGCGGATCGCCTTTGCAGAGTGTTATGTGCATCGGCGTGGATTGCCTTTGCGTAGCGATGTTATGCATCGGCGTGGATTGCCTTTGCGAGGAGTGACACGTGCACACATGCATGATTTCTGCTTACTGTGCCTCGATGGCTCATTCCTTACGTTGTGTGTTGTCGGCACCGACGACCACGGTATGTGATCGTGTTGGAAGACAAGGCCGACCTTTTGAAGCTTTGCGCTGCTTTTGGGGTGAATGTGTGTGTGTGGATGACGACCTGTGAGGCCGGGCGCATAGGAGCTTTTGCTGTGCCGACAACCTTCGCCTTTGTAGTTAGATCATGTCTGGTACATAATGTCCGATATGCATTCTTTTGTCTTGTATAGAACGATGCTTCCGTTACGTAAATGGAAAATGAAAAATTTGTACGCGTTTTTGGTGCACTTCACTACTCGCAACTCGATAGGCACATAGGAATACGCTAGGATGGGCGATTAGGAAGTTGGGGCGTGACACTCTTCTCCGAGACTAGGCAACTAAGTCGTCGATAAGTTTACCATTCTGCTCCTTCTGAAACTTGCTAATATCTTCCTCGTGGTGGGTGAGATTTTCGAACACGGCGTGGATATCCAACTCCTCAAGATCTTTATTCTGTCAGATTTGTGTGGATATCTTCTTCCATTCTGAGGGCAGAGAGGAAAGAAATTGGACATTGGTCTCCATGTTTGTCTTAGTGATTTCTATTTTCCTCATCTCATTCAGGAGTGTTAGATATCTCTGGTAGAGATCATGTAAGCACTCCTCGGGTTTAGCTCTAAAGGAGTCGTAACCTGTGAGAATATTTGCCTTCTTAGCCTTGATACCGACTTCCGTTCGTTGCATCATCTTATACAGCTCATCCCACATTCCCTTAGCTGTTGGAATACTATCGATCTGTCGATAGATATCATTTGGGATCCCTTGCGTAAGATGTTTTTGGCTATCAGGTCAGCTTTAGCTCTCACTCTTTTCTATGTAGTGTATTCCCTAGGTTCTTTGAGTCGCCTAGAGGCAGGAATTGGAGGGTTAGCAGTGTTGTCACCGGGTACATTTACCCAGAACTGAGCTGGACCTTGCTCAAGTGATGAGAGAAGGTCTTCTGCTTGTTCCTTTAGCTCGATAAAATTCAGAAATCGGCTTCTCCAAACTGTGTATTCGCCTCTTTGGAGTATCGGGGGACAGTTGTCGTTCCAATTGAGTAGGCATCATTTTATTTTCTAGAGTTGATGAAGGATCTTCATTTGTTGATTTTGATAATTTGGACTGATGTTACGTGCTTCACAGGTAGTAAATTAGTTAGTAGCGTTTGATATTAAAGCAGTCGAGAATTATTTTCGATTCAATCTTTAGAGTTTGATCGAGACTAATAGCATCGAGATAAAATGTATTGGTTACTGTTCTCGTGCGAGAAAGTCTATGTCAGTGAAAAATTTTACTAGCAAAAAAAAGTTCGAAATCTTTCGGTCAAGAAAAATCTCTTAATCGTGAATTTATTTCGATCGCAAAGAAACAATACGTTTAGTAAGTTTCTCGCTACAAAATAAATCCGTTGACTGGAAAATTTTCTCGGACGCAAATGTTTTTCTCTTAGTCAAACTTGGAAAGTCTGACCGAAAATGTTTTTCGACAAAAAGTTTTGCGCGCGCAAAGGTCAAAATTGGTCTTCGTCGAAAAAGATTTTTGCTTAGTAATGCTCGAGAAATTTTTCGACTAAAGTCATTCTCGCGCAGAGTTTTTCGATCAAGAAATTAACCTGATCGAAGAACTTAGCGAGAAAAATTAAGATGATCGCAAAAATCAAAGAATACAATTAACACTGATTCAAGCAAAAATGATGAATTGGACTGTGAATTACAAGTATCTGCTCGAAATCAACTACTTACTACGCACGAACAGGCAATTAAACACGTCGTGAAGCAAAATATATCGAATTTGAGCAAAATCAGTACGTGTTCAAACTGTTCTTCGCGCAAACAGTAACTTCTAATATCAAATCAAATCTGCTAAATTGAAGTTCAAACAGCTACAAATCTAATCGAAATCAACGTATATCACAAAAACGAGCACAGAAACATCAAATTCAAACCAATGAAGCACATATTTGAGCTATTAGATTGAAATTGAAATTCGCGCCAAACGGTTCTTCGATGGAGCAGTACCAGAATTCAAATTTCGATCCAATTCTAATAATTTTCGATTCAAAACAGAACGAATCTGCTCTGATACCAATTGTTAGGTCCTAATTTATCAACTCTACGATCCTAGGCACGAATCCTAAGGTTATCGATTAGAATTATTGAGAATTGAATTTCGATCGAAACCTTCGTTGAGAGTTCGAGAGATAATTTCGCTTAGAGTGAGAAGATTCTTGTGTTTCTCTATCTAGAAATCGAATTGCAAGTCTTTCGGATCAATTTCTAAAATCTTCTCATTAAGCACAATGTTTGTACATCTAGTTATACCAAACATGGTATAAATAACATGCTAAGTCCTAAACTAAGGACATATACAATAAATGCTCCTAATTATAAGGACGGGTAATTACAAGGACGGGTAATTAAATCAACTAAGGACCGCTTGTCTTCGTGCCGGGGTGTCATCGGAAATGTCCGGCGAGTCGCTGTTCGGGTCATCTTGGGTGCGAAACTCGTCTCGAGTCCAATCATCGAGAAGACATTGGTACTCGAGGTTTTCACCGCGACAGTCGAAACCGGGACGGCAAGGATCTCCCGAACGATCCTCGCCAACGTTGGATACGTTGGCAACACCCTCGACCACCACCTAAGGACGTTGAGCTTATCGTCGTCCTCAAACTCGAAAGCCGTCGACATAAAGAGTCATATGCTCGATCAAGTACGATTTGCCAATAATCGGGATCGACGCTACAACCCGACGATATCTTCAAATAGTAACATTCTAGTAATCTACCCGTACCCCCTAAACGCCATCTCGGATCCAATATCTTCGCTATAAGGAAGACATCCGGTAACTCAGAAAAATATTTGGCCACTTGATAGTCATGCTCATAACGGCCTCGCTGACTACTGGAATACACCAACATCGCCTCAGTGGCATCGTGAATTACTTGAAGTATCTCACATACGCTGTTGCATGAATCCCACATTTGTGGAAATACCTGAATCGAACACTCTCCTCTGTTTTCGGCAAAGAAATCGGAGAGATGCTGTCGATATTCGTTCAAGCAAGACAACAACTTGTAGGTGGAATGCCACCTATTAGGTTCGTCTAAACCAAAGTTTTTGACCGGAACATTCGTGCAGAAACCCTTCCACTTCTTATATAAAGAAGGGTGTCGCATCAGGTAACTGACTGCATAGCTTATAGGCTGCACTTGTTCCTTTAATTCCGCGAGCGCGTCTTGCACATAAAGGTTAAGTATGTGACAAAAACAACGCACATGGAAAAGCCGTCCGCCGAATGACGGTCGCACTGAATCAAATGTTCTATGCTCGCATTGTTTGCGCTCGCACAAACGATACACAAAAGCTAAGATCATTGGAATTGGAACAGTAGGTAACACTCTTAATACCACTATAGATGATGTCTGGTTAGTAAAGGGTCTTGAGCACAACTTGATCAGTATAAGTCAACTATATGTTAAGGGTCATTCCGTAATTTTTGAAAATGATAAGTGCATAGTTAGAAAGATGATCAAGTAATCTTCAGTGCATCTAGGCAGTGGAATATATATTGTATCACACTTGATGATATTACTAACCAAAATGTCAAGTGCTTAGCTGCTACTCAGGATACCTCATGGTTATGCCTCCGACGTCTTGGTCACGCTAACATGGAACTGATATCCCATATCACTGACAAAGAACTGGTACGTGGAGTTCCGATTGGTAAGTTCTCAAAGGACAGAACATGTCATGCATCTCAACTGGGTAAGCAAACCAAATCGTCTTTTAGGAGTAAGAATACTATCTCTACATCTAGACGTTGAGAGCTACTTCATCTTGACCTATTTGGCCCCGTTCAAACCACGTCTTTACGAGGTAAGAAATATGCATTTGTGATTGTAGATGACTACTCTAGGTACTCATGGGTGATATGTCTTCCACATAAGAGTGAGGCTATAGAGAACTTCATATCACTAGTAAAGAAATTATAAAATGAGCAGGATACCACTCTATGTAAAATTGTAGTGATAATGGATTGGAATTTGATAGTAATTCATTCACATCCTTCTGTGATCAACATCGTTATACACACAATTTTTTAGCTCCTATCACTCCTCAGCAAAATGGTGTAGTTGAGAGAAAGAACCAACTGCTACAGGAAATGGCGAGAACAATGTTATATGAGTATGATCTCCTAAGAAATTTTGGGTTGAAGCTGTTGGCACAGCTAGCTATGTCTCAAATCGTGTTTTTCTTAGACCTATTCGGAAAAAGACTCCCTAAGAGCTGCGGAATGGTAGAACACCCAACATAGGATACTTTCGTATTTTTGGTTGCAAATGTTTTATTTTAAATGATAGGGATAAAAGAGGGAAATTCGACTCAAAGGTGGATGAGGGCATTTTCTTAGGTTATAGTCTCCATTCTAAGGCATATCGTGTATTCAACAAAAGAAAATAGACTATACATGAATTAATGCATGTAACCTTTGATGAGTATCTCACATCAGGTGCTACTAACGAGGAAGGTTTAGATATGTCCCCTGCGGATTTACAGATACCGCAAACCAACTGACGAATCTCCTCAGGATGAAGCTGGTGATCCCACTGCTGAACCAGAATCCACTGAAGTTCCACCTCAAAGAAAGTTCAAGCACGCATCCAGCCATCCCACAGACCAAGTCATTGGGAACATCACCTCCGGGATCAAAACTAGAGTCACTGCACGAAACCAATCTTCAGAGGATTCCCCTAATGCTCTACTATCCTTGGTGGAACCTAGGTCAGTAAATGAGGCTCTCACTGAAAACTCATGGGTATCTTGCTATGCAGGATGAACTTGCTCAATTCGATAAGAGCCATGTGTGGAACTTGTGGAACGACCTCATGACAAGTCAATCATCGGTACCAAATGGGTCTTCCGCAACAAGCTTGATGAAAATGGTAACATTATCCGCAACAAAGCAAGGTTAGTAGCTAAAGGTTATTCTCAAGAAGAAGGTATCGATTATGAGGAAACGTTCGCCCCCGTAGCTCGACTTGAGTCCATTCGTATATTACTTGACTATGCATGCTTTAAAAGATTTTAACTATTTCAAATGGACGTAAAAAGTGCTTTCTTAAATGGCTTTATAAATGAAGAAGTTTATGTCGAACAATCCCCGGGATTTTCAAATGAAGAGTTCTCAGATCATGTTTTCAAATTAAATAAAGCTTTATATGGTTTGAAACAAGCACCTAGGGCTTGGTACGAAAGACTTAGAAAATTTCTGATAGATATGGGATTTACTACTGGAACTATTGATAACACCATATTTATCAAGCATGATGGTGATCACATGTTACTGGTACAAATTTATATTGATGATATCATTTTTGGGTAGTACCAATAACCTGCTCTGCGAAGAGTTTTCTAAGTCTATGCAGCTAGAATTTGAAATGAGTCTCATGGGGGAGCTTAATTACTTCTTGGGTCCCAAAAGTTATTACAAAAGTTCGGAATGGCTGATTCCAAGGTACTGCCCACTCCTATGCACCAAACAACTAAAATTGACAGTGACGAATCAGGTACACAAGTAGATCAAACTAAGTATCGTGCCATTATAGGTAGTCTACTTTATCTCACTGCAAGTAGGCCTGATATCATGTTTGCTGTTGGTATGTGCTCTAGGTATCAATCGAACCCTAAGGAATCTCACTTGACTGCTGTTAAACGTATAATTAGATATCTTAAAGGAACCATGAATTTAGGTTTATGGTATGGAACTAGCGAAGAATTTCCTTTAGTAGGGTACTCTGATGCTCACTATGCGGGTTGTAGGGATGATAGAAAAAGTACTAGTGGAACTTGCCAGTTACTTGGTAATTCCCTTGTAACTTGGTCTAGTAAGAAACATATTGCGGTCGCCCTGTCCACAACCGGAGCCGAGTATATGGCTCTAGGAAATTGTTGTCAACAACTGTTATGGTTAAGACAAACTCTTAGCGATTACGGTCTAAGCTATGATAAGATCCTTGTTCTCTGTGACAGTACCGGTGCTATTATTATCACTAAGAATCCCGTCCATCAGTCTCGAGCTAAGCACATAGAAATAAAACATCATTTTATTCAAGATATGTTCAAAAAGGAAATACTAGCGTTGATTTCGTGGGTACCACAGATCAATTGGCTGATATCTTTACTAAGCCTCTCATAGAAAGTAGATTCAGTGATATCCGTCAGCGTTTAGGAATCTTGGAGCTAATTAAGGAAAGATGATCCCTTCTTTCACCTAAGATCTCACAGCATTATATAGACGATATCCTTCAATAGAAATCTCAAATTAGGAAATTAAAATTCTGATCCCTTCAAATCTTTTTCCAAAATAAGTCTTCTTAGCTTTTCGATTTAAGAGCCAAAATCTTCTTTCTCTCTCACACGATTTCTTTTGAATTTTAACTCATCACGTCCCATCAACCGTCTATATCTATCTATCTCTCTCTCATTTACTTCATCTTCTACCTTTCATCGTCCCTTACTTCCTTTACCTCTGAAAACCCTAAAACAATGGTGAGAACTGTAATACCCGTAATTAAAATACGGATTAAGGCGTAATTTATTTTGTACAAATTGGATAGATGAAGTTAGTATTCAAACGGATTAAATGCAGAACGAGGAACTCGTCCAGTTAATATTTGACCCAAATAATCTCGGCCCAATTATTAAATTAAGTAGATTAGCCCAAATAAAATTTATTAAGGCCCAAATAAATTACAACTTGGCCCAAATTAATAGAAGGTGAAGATCTCATGTATTAATTATATGCCTATCTGACTACGTGAATTTCGGGGATTACGTGCCCATGTGATTTGGTGAATATTGTGCGTTAATTATGTGCTTACGTAATTTTACTCGTTTCGTGTAACCAAATATGTGCCTAAATAATAACTGAAGTAATAGGAATGTTTGAAAACATATAAAGAATTGAAGTTGGGAAAATAATATTAGTTAAACAAGAATTGGACTATAGTTGCCATTGGGCTAGGTTTAAATCCAATCTTAGACCCAAGATGATTCATAGGTTTGGCCCAAGAATATTGTAAGTGGTCCAAGATTACGAGGCCCAAGTAGAACAATAATTGAGGCCCGGAACCTTAGAAGATATTTTGGGAAGCAAAGTTCCCCGAATTAAGGAGGACCACGTCATCCTTTAAGTCCATCACATGCCAAAGCCTAGGATATTTTCTCCCAAAAATCACTAAGCATTTCCTCACTCTAAAAACGAAACAAGAGAGAGAGAGACCAAGTGAAAGCTCGACCAAAGAAGCCAAGTCGTCGAGTGAGACCAAGAGGTTTTTGGCAATGTCATCACCCCGAGTTACTTAAATCGAGCTTAAGGAAGAAAGTAAGAACCGATTTGTCACATTTAGAAACAACAAGATAGAAAAGAGAAGAGTTCGAAACAATGGCTTGAGAAGGTAAGAAATTCACGTTATGTTCTTACATTTTTAGCTTACGATTTAGGATGTTAAGTTCGGATCTTACATGTTTAAGGAGGGAGGCACACGAAATTGTACACAAACTAGTGCTTTATGTTAATTTCAGTTTTAGAGTTTTGAGTGTTTAGGGTTTACGAGGTTCACTTGATCTCCAAATTGTTCTTGGGAAAAAGGGTGTAGTTTGATCGGGAATTTAATAGCTTCGCGAATTGAAAGGTGTTTTTGGTTTCGATGGAGCTGCGAAATAATGGCCTCGCGAACCATGGTTCACGAATCCTTGATGAAAAGAAGTTCGCGAACTCAAAAAGGGATTCCGCTTGCATGGGATCGCGAAGTGAGGGTCGCGGACTCCACAAGTTGCTGACTCCGGGAAAGTCGCGAAGCCATGCAAGGTCGAATTGGCGAACCCTAGTTCGCGAACTATTACCGAAGTGCACTTGGCGAATCCGCTGCCACTTCGCGAAACGGGAGGTAATTATGTCACGAATCGAAAATCGCGGGTCAAGGGAAGTAGTTCGCGAAGTACAACATTCGGCGAACCCATGTGACTTCACGAACTCACGTCGCGAACTCGCTTCGCGAAACCCAATTCGCGATCCCTTGCATGAATTCGTGAAACAAGCTTTGAAGTGTTTCGCGAACCAAACAAACCACGAACTTCACAAATTAGGTTCGCGAACGGCAAGCTGCGAACCGAACTAGGGCTAATAAAGTTCGCGAAGTAGGTTGATTCACCAAACGAAGGTTTCGCGGGTCCAACTAAGTCGCGAATCGATGTTAATTACTAAGGGGTTCGCGAAGCATATGAGTGGTTGAGTTCGGGAAGTAGAAGTTTGCGAAGTAGAAGGTTTGCGAAGTAGAGGTTTGCGAACTAGGTTTGCGATACGAGTGAGTCCACGAAGTTTGGCGAATCCAAGGATTTCGCGAACCATGAGTAGTTCGCGAACTACATAGGATTCGCGAAGATGAAGTTCACGAACTACATAAGTTCGCGAACTATGGATTTGGTGAATCCAAGGACTTTTGCCAACCGAGTAAGTTGGCAAATCCATTGAGACCTCGCGAACTACTAATCGAGGGGCACAATTTGCGAATTAGGCTAGAGTATTTGGCGACGAAATTTGGTAGAATGTTAGGCTTCGAACTAGGATATTTCACGAGTCTAATAAGTCACGTTGTTAAGTCTAGGCCTAAGGGTAAAAATGAGTCCATGAACTTCACGAACAATGGGTGATGGTATCACGAATTATATGCTAGGTTGGCGAATCGTAAGTTGTGGCGGCTGAACTATAGAACTTGAGTAAGTTTGCGAACCCTAAGAAGTACAATGAGTTCGCAAAAATATAGTTCGCAAACCTACGAAACTTCGCGAGCAAGGCAAGCTTGGCCAATCACATCACGAGTTGAACATAGGTACTTCGTGAAATATATAAGTTCACAAAGTAGACTTGGCGAATCAAGAGGTTCGCCGACTCGGCGGCAAAGAGAGACTTCGCGAACTAAGGTAGTTCGTGAAGTGTGAGGATCAACTCGACGAAATTCACAAGCATTTCGCGAATTGGACTTCACGAACCAAATGAACTTGGCGAAGCGTATTTGAAGATATTCCACGAATTGCACAAGCTTCGCAAACTATATGTTTGCGAATCTATATTAGTGTAAAATCGTTTCCTCAAATGGCAAAGTTAGTTCGTGAGTTGTTCAAATTTCACGAGTCTAAAATCAGCTCGCAAATTAAGTATATGTCGCAAATCGCGACTTTGGAAATAATATTACACTTAGGAAATTCGAGATTTTAGCTAGTTAGGTGATTTTGATAAGAGTAAGTACATGATAACTTTTATGCTAAAGGACGGGAGCTAGAAACTTCACCGAATCAGTAGCTAGTAGTCGACGGATGACAGGTAAGTGGAAATCCAACTACAACACACAACATGTGTGTATGTGCCTAAATTATGTGATTACGTGATGAGGTGCTTAGGTGCTTATGTGTATTTGTATGATATGATCCATGGTATTTGTAAGCATTATGGCATTAACGCATTATGCATATGCACGAGCATGCACGAAACACTTGGGGGTAATAAGATGATGAGCGTGCATGATTATGTCGCAAATAGCGAAAAGTAATTGTCGAGGTGAGCAATCAAGTTATAAGTTAAGTAAGGGGCGGCTTCCGGGGAACCGGGACTGCGTTGATGCGCCGTCGGCGACGTTGATGCGCCGTCGGCGACGTTGATGCATCGCCAGTATACGAACGACGTTGATGCGTCGGGGGATTACCATGGTTGGGTTGATGCCCTTATATCCCTGATTAGTGTGGTTGGGTTGATCCCTAATGCTTTAGTATGGTTGGGTTGATGCCCTCATACTTTGGGATGGTTGGGTTGATTGCCTTTGCGAGGGATTTTATCACGGCAGGTCATGCATGATTTTTGCTTACTGAGCCACGGAGGCTCATTCCTTTATGTTATGTGTTGTAGGTACATACGATCACGGTACGTGATCGCCTAGCCTGCGAGGCATCTTTTGAAGCTTCCGAGCGTCTTTTGGGGTGGACGTGTGTGTATGGATGACGACCTCTGAGGCCGGGCGCGTAAGACTCTTTTGCTGCGTACGTGTACACGTCCCATGTGATTAGGACTAGCATGTAATTAGGAACTCGTGTTTTTCTTTGAGCATGTAACAAACGACTTCCTTAATGAAAAAGGAAAAATTCCGTACGCATTTTCGCACGTCTTTTACATTAACTCATCGTTAGGCACTTAAGAGTACGCTAGAATAGGTGCGATGGCTAGGTTCGCTACGAGAACGGCCGGATCTACGCACATCGACGCAGGCTCCAGCGCTGGGAAGAAGCGAAAAGAATCACCACCTAAGGAGTCACCATCCCCCACTTCGTCACCTACTTACAGAACCACCCGCTCGAAAACTAAGCCATCAGCGAACCCCTCAAAGTGCTCAAAATCATCAAAGAAATCCCAAACCGTTCACAAAGAGCCTTCTCCTAACCCTTCACCATCTCCTGATCACACCCCTGTTCGTGAAACCACTCCCCATGTCTCTCCAGTTCGTGAGCCCACTCCACAATCATCTCCTGTTCGTGAACCTACCCCACAGCCTTCTCCAGTTCCTGAACCTACTCCACAACCCTCTCTTGCTCGTGATTCCAGTCCACCTAAGCAGAGCTCTCCATATAAGGAACCTTCAGCCTCTAAGGAAGGACACTCCAGTGAAGAAGAGACAGTGGCTGATATCCTTAAAGCAATCTTTGACATCAACAAACCCGATGAGATCCCTTCTGAGGTAAAGTTTCTAGATCCCACTGCTGAAGATAACCTTAACAGCCTGTTAAATCGTGATGTTGATAGAGGCCGTGGAATCCTGTTTGCTGAGATCCCCTCTTGTACTACTCTTTCTTGGCTCATTAGATTTGGGTGGCAAAAGTTTCTTAGTATCAACATGTCCGACTACCTGAAGCTGTCAAACTCTTTTATTCCAACCTAGACTATGTAGAGGACGATTCTGATATTGTGATAACCTCCTATGTTATGGGGAAAAAATTGAGTGGAACTGTGAGAAGCTTAATGAGATGCTTGGGGTGAGTAACACTGGGCTTAGGCATTTCATTATGGGTAAGTGGTGTGAGTCTGATGAGTTCAGTCTGTCTGAGTGCACTAGAGCCTTGTGGAACAGCAATAGGAGACCTAAGTTCGCAGAAGGAATCCCGAGACGTGGTGTTTCGGGTACACACCGGGTATCCCAACGTTGAGATGCTTGATCAGTCGGCGTGACTGACATCCATAAACTTGTACTCTTGTACAAACGCTTTCTTACAATATGAGCGATGAAAGGGCTAACAATTTCATTAAAAGCAGCTCCAAAGCGCATAATTTGGAGATAAAAGAAGCCTATCCATATGAAAGACCTTTATCACCATAAAGCAAGCACGACTCAGTTTTAGATTTCTATAAAAGCAATTTCTTATTTCTAGTTAGGTAAGATGTAACGTGGCAAATGTGATTGGATTTCCGTACATTCTAAACGCATTATCCTCTGTATGGACTAAAATGATCATCAGGACGATCTTCATCTACGTCTGTTTTGCATCTTCAATTTAGCGTAGTCATCATGGCAACACACTAGAGATGTTTAATGAATATCAAGTCGTCGTGACTGATATCCATCAACTTGTACTCTCGTAAACACACTTTATTGCTATATGATCGATGAAAGGCCTTTCATTACACAGAAGTCCGAAGCGCATAATCCGGTGACAAGAAGCTAGTCAATCATGATTCATATCAAAGTCCTTTATCACCACAAAGCAAGCGTGACTCAGTTTCATATTTTTACACAAGCAATTTCATATTTCTAGTGAGGTAACAAGCTAACATGGCAACTGAGATTGGATTTTTCATACATAAACGCAATCTCCACCATATGAACGAAAGCGATCATATGGACGACTTCATATACGCTTTTCTTCAATTTCAGTGTCGTCATCCATGCAATGCACTTTGAAATTCTTGATGGATATCAAGTCATGTGACTGGTTTCCATCAACTTAGCTCTTGCTACATGAGCGATGAAAGGGCTAACAATTACGTTAAACGCAGCTTCGAAGCGCATAATCTGGAGATGAAGAAAGCCAGACAATCATCCATATAAAGACCTTATCACCATAAAGCATGCAGGACTCTGTTTCATATTTCTATACAAGCAATTTCTTACTTCAGTTAGGTAAAAAGCTAAACTTGCGGTTGGGTTTGGATTTTGCCGTACATTCGAAACGAAATCTCCACCGTATGGACGAAACTGATCGTCTAGACAGCTACATCTACGTCTTTTCTGCAATATTTTTAGCACCGTCATCAAGGCAGCACAATTCGGATTCTTGATGGAAATCAAGTCGTCGTAATTGATATCCATAAACTTGTACTCTACTACAAAACGCCTTTCTTATTGAATGAGCGATGAAACGGCTCACAATTCCAGTAAACGCAGCTCCGACGCATAATCTGGAGATTAAAGAAGCCAGTTAATCATTATCCATATCGAAGACCTTTATCACCATAACGCAAGCAGGACTCAGTTTCAGATTTCTAAAAAGCAAATTCGTATTTCTAGTTAGGTAAGATGTATTTAATTGGGATTGGATTTTGCCATACAATCTAAACGCAATCACCTCTATATGGACGAAACTGGTCCTGTAGACTACTTCATCTACGTCTTTTTTTCAACTTCAATTTTAGCACCGTCATCAAGGCAGCACACTTTGAGATGCTTGATGGATATCAAGTCGGCGTGACTGATATCCATAAACTTGTACTCTTGTACAAACGCCATTCTTACTATGTGAGCGATGAAAGGGCTAACAATTTCATTAAACGCATCTCCGAAGCGCATAATCTGGAGATAAAGGAAGCTAGTCGATAATTATCCATATCAAAGACCTTTGTCACCATAAAGCAAGCATGACTCAGTTTCATATTTCTATACATGCAATTTCTTATTTTCAGTGAGATAAGAAGCTAACCTGGCAATTGGGGTTGGATTTTGCGATCCTCCTCAATAACATAAACGAGGCGCTACGAAGGTAATGCTGAAAAACCAGATAAAAGAAACGCTGATGAAAAAAATGTTTCTTTAACAGTTAAACGAACACACCATAACAACATACATACCTTGTTAGGAAATATTTTGTAGTGTTCAATTTCATTATATTATCTTTGTTGGTTAGCTTTATTAAACTTTGGGCTAGCTCTTAGTTGGGTTAGTTCTTAGTTATTCATGTAATGGGCCTTCACAAGAAGCCCACCTATTATATACCAACTTGTGGTATAAATAGGAAAACCCTAACACATAGTTAGGTGTGCTTGTGTGTGTTTTTATTCTAGAGAGAAAATTATTTTGAGCCTCCATCTTATCTCCTCAAGAACACCACAAAGCCCCCACGCCCCATTCTCAAATCTAGATCTTTTGGCGTGTTTAATCCGTCCTAAGTCGCATTGTTGGTGAAATCTCGGACCAACAAGTGGTATCAGAGCCCAACGCGACTGGATTTGCATGTTTTGAGCAACATTTAAGTGAAAAAATTGCTTGAAAAATTATTTTCGTCACTTTCAGATTTTGGGCGATTTCGACCTCGATCTGTTGTTTTTAGACATCCCAAAGGTTGATTATGTGTTTAGGAATGTTTTTCTGAAGTTTTGGAACAAGTTTCGTCGATTTTGAGTGAGATTTGAGCGAAAACGAGCCATTTTTTGGTAAAAGTGGCGCAGCCATTGCAACAGTGTTCCTGGCCGAGAAATTTTCATAGCCGAGAAAATTCTTAGCCGAGAAATTTTTTTAGGCCGAGAATTTCTTAGCCGAGAAAGTTTGCCTGAGAAAATTTCGCTGGCCGAGAAACTTTCACTGGCCGAGAAATTTTCATACCCGAGAATTTTTAGCCGAGAAAGTTTGCTTGAGAAAATTTCGCTGGCCGAGAAACTTTCACTGGCCGAGAAATTTTCATACCCGAGAATTTTTAGCCGAGAAAGTTTGCCTGAGAAAATTTCGCTGGCCGAGAAACTTTCACTGGCCGAGAAATTTTCATACCCGAGAATTTTTAGCCGAGAAAGTTTGCCTGAGAAAATTTCGCTGGCCGAGAAACTTTCACTGGCCGAGAAATTTTCATACCCGAGAATTTCTTAGCCGAGAAAGTTTGCCTGAGAAAATCTCGCTGGCCGAGAAACTTTCGCTGCCCGAGAAATTTTACCAAAACTGAGAAATTTTTTCAAATCCGAGAAATTTTTTCAAAACCGAGAAATTTTTCTAAACTGAGAAATTTTTTCCAAATCCGAGAAATTTTGCAAAACTGAGAAATTTTTTTCAAATCCGAGAAATTTTGCAAACTTGAGAAATTTTTTCAAATCCGAGAAATTTTCTAAATTAAATTTTCAAAACTGAGAAAATATTCAAAACTGAGAAATTTCTCAAATCCGAGAAATTTTCAACTGAGAAAATTTACACTTTGAAAATTCTCAACCTGAGAAAATTTCATCTGAACTGACTTCCACGTGAGAAAGTTTTTCAACCTGAGAAATTTCCAAACCGAGAAAGTTTCATACCTGAGAAAATTTTACCTGAGAAATTTTTTTTTCGCGCGACTCACTCTCTCATCGAATTTCTCGGGACAACATTTTCGCACATTTCCACACACCATTTTTCGCACCCCCGAGAAATTTGTACCCAACCTTTAAAACTTGATCCAAACACACCTGTTAGCTTCAAATCTTGCAAAAATCACTCTTTAAAAATTACACTTTAACGTTTTTGACCACCAAAATTTCTGGCCCCCCCCTCTGATTAAATAAGGTTAAGGAGCAAAAAAAAAAATTATATCATTGGATAGAGAAAAAATAAGGTTAAGGAGCAAAATAAGGTTAAGGGTTGAAACTTTTTTCTAA
>JAPQWV010004632.1:0-28000 GCA_027422505.1 Craterostigma plantagineum
AGATTGAGATCTTCTGTGATAACCAGGGAGCTGTCCACCTTGCTAAAGACAGTGTTCACCATGAGAGAACTAAACATGTAGATGTCAGACTACATTTCATCCGTGAAGTAGTGGGTTCAGGTGAGATCATAGTGAGAAAGATCTCTACTGATCACAATCCAGCAGACATGTGTACCAAGCCAGTTTCAAGCAGGAATTCAACTACTGCTTGGAGCTGGTTGGGTGCATGGATTCTCCCTGAGCATGGGTTTCAAGTTCTTCCAGTTAAAGCACTGGTGTTAAGACCCGAAGCATGTCAAAAGTGATTCAGAGTCCAATGGGACAGATCACCGAATCATTTTTGGCATAGATAATGTCATCCTCGGCGTCGTAGAAGAAGAGTAAAATGTCAAAAATGAGTACTCGTCGATACCCTCTCTCCACTCGACCTCAAGCAATTCCTCTAAGCGAGATGAAGTCATGGTGACGAATGCTACGAACCTGGAAGAGCAAATTGCAAGTTTAACTAGAGCAATCGAAGGGCTTACGAAACATGTGCAAGAACAAGATGCCCAAATTGCAAAGTTGACTAGCAAGAGCAACAACGTTGATAACATCCGCGTATATGAGAAACATGAGGAATCTTCTGACGAACCGAAAAGTAATAGCAAAGGGAACTCGAGAAGCCTTCGAGGAGTTTCCAAGTTTCCACGGGATGATTCCCGTTAGTCAACTGAAGGAGTTCATCATTGGGACAATGAAAGACGGAGGGTCCAATCCTCATTGACGTATTCTAAACCATGTACTGTGAGAATCGATGACTTGAAGATGCCAAGTGGTTACCAACCTCTAAAATTTCAGCAGTTTGACAGCAAAGGAAATCCAAAGAAACATGTGGCTCACTTCATTGAGACATGCAACGATGCAGAAACTTATGGAGACCGCCTCGTCAAACAATTTGTCCGTTCGCTGAAGGGCAATGCTTTCGATTGGTACATTAATTTGAAAGCTGGTTCAATCGATAGTTGGAATCAAATGGAACATGAATTCCTCAATCGTTCTACAGAACTCGTCGCACGGTTAGCATGATTGAACTCACTAGTGCCCACCAATGGAAAGATGAATCCGTAATTGACTATATTAATCGCTAGAGGAATCTATGTCTTAATTGCAAGGACGTTTATCTGAAGCCTCAGGAATCAAATGTGCATTCAAGGAATGGCATGGGGATTACGGCGCATTCTTCAAGGAATTCGTCCTGGAACATTTGAAGAATTGGCAACCCGCGCCCATGATATGGAACTCAGTCTAGCCACAAGTGGGGCAAATGGACCACCCGTCCAAGAGGCTCGAAAATTGCAAGAGAGAGCTGATGTCAAGAAAGGGGGTCGACCATTTGTAAAACCCCACAACAAAGAGTCTTTGGCAACAAACGTTACACCTCTCAAGCTTCGAGGCAGAGAAAAGGGCAAGAAAATTGATGTGCCACCAGAGCAAACAATAAGGAAATTTACGCTTAAAGAGCTTCAGGCAAAGAAGTATCCGTTTTCGGACTCCGAAGTATCAGAAATCTTCGATGAACTTCTGCGGACAGATCTCATTAACCTACCAGAGATGAAGTGTCCCGATGAAGCAGGACGAACTCACGATCCTAATTATTGTAAATACAATCGTTTGGTAGGTCATCCAATTCACAACTGTTTTATTTTTAAGGATAAGGTCATGCAACTAGCTAGACAAGGAAAGATGACTCTCGATATAGAGTCGGCAGAGTAAATTATATTTTAGTTATTGACGAGGACTTTGAAAGTTGGGAAAAGAGTGTGCTACTTGTTATATGACTCAAGAAGCTGAAGTCCTTGATGATGCTGTCAAGATGAGATCGAGGAAAATGACACCATTGGCTCATGCATGTCTGTTATGACTTTCACTGATGAGGATCTGCTCCTAGGTTCTAAGCCACATAATCGACCCTTGTTCGTGTCTGGCTACGTTTGCGAAAAGATAGTAAAACGCATGTTGGTCGATGGAGGCTCTGTAGTGAACATTTTGCCTCTACGAGTGTTGAAGGAACTGGAAATTTCGATGGAGGAACTCTCTAGCAGTTGATTGATGATCCAAGGTTTCAACCAAGGAGGCCAAAGAGCCATGATCAGATTGGAACTAGTGATGGAAAATATGACATCAACTGCATTGCTCCACGTGATTGACGCTAGGACATCCTACAACGTGCTGCTTGGTCGTCCATGGCTACACGAAAATGGAGTTGTGCCGTCAACTTTACATCAATGTGTCAAGTACTGCGATAATGGCGTCAGAAAGAAAGTTCTTGGCGATACAAACCCGTTTGCCGAAGTCGAATCATACTTTGCCGATGCAAAATATTATCTCGAGCGTACATAGGAAACGAGTGAGAATGTGACGCATGAGGAAAGTACGACACACAGGAATAAAGGCGATGAGGCACGCAGGACATGAGGGATAATATACTCAATGAAAGTCCTGACACTAACTACCCTTAACTCAAATTGGCTCTAAGAAACCGCAAAGCTCGCAAGTCAAGGCTGAAAGATCTACGCAACGATCAGAAAATGGACATCATATGTCGCCAAATAGGCAGATGAGTGGAGTATTTGGTCCTAAGGCTTATAAACTCCTCACAAAAGCAGGATATGATCCGAATTCAATATTGGGTAAACTCCCAGACTCCCTAAATAAAAGTTCTCTCGAACTGAAAAATACTCAGAAAGGTCTCGGATTTACCCCTCAGAAGCCTGTTCGCATAGTATTAAAGAGGGCTACTATAAACTGTGTGTCTGAAACTGATGCAAATTCCACCAAGAAAGCATTGAAGTGGATGATGCCCAAGTCAGTATTTGAAAGGCTAGGGCACATGAAGAGTCCGTTTGAAAGACTAGGGCATAAGAAGAGTCCGTTTGAAAGTCTAGGAATTAAAACTGTTCAAAAGACCAAGACTTGAGAAAAATCTACGAACTTCCGTATTTTATAGACTTGAGCCATGCGGAAACTTAAAACGGCTGAAGAAGCAAAGTCATCGACGCGTCATTCGGCTCTCGACTCAACTTAAAGTAAATAGTCGTGCCCACATGACTCTACCGTACTATTTTTCATGTAACGGTGATCGACATCACGAGAACGGAGAAGATATGGGAAGCATAGGTTCATCTTGTCATATCCCCATAAACGACGAAAATCTCATCGAACAAGATGCTGAGATAGCTCCTCTTGAGCTTGAAGATGTTATTAAGGCAACAACAGACGAGTTGAAAGAGATCAACTTGTGCGATGAAAACAAAAATAGACCAATATATATAAGTGCGCTTCTAGATGCCGATGAAGAGAAGAACTACATCGAGCTGCTAACAGAATTCAAAGATGTGTTTGCTTGGTCATATAAGGAAATGTCTGGACTGGACCCCAAAGTAGCAATCCATCACTTATCGATAAAGAAAGGTTCACGCCCAGTTAAGCAAGCACAGAGGCGGTTTCGACCAGATCTAATTCCACTCATTGAGGCTGAGGTTAATAAGTTGATTGAAGTTGGATTCGTTAGAGAAGTCAAATATCCAACATGGATGTCAAGCATACTACCAGTCAAGAAGAAAAAATGGACAAATACGAGTCTGTGTCGATTTCAGAGATTTGAACGAAGCATGTCCAAATGGTAATTTCCCGTTGCCAATACCTGAGCTTATGATAGATGCCACGACCAATCACGAAGCGTTATCCTTCATGGATGGATCTTCTGGCTACAATCAAATTTGCATGGAGCCAAGAAATGAAGAGTTGACGGTCTTTCGCACACCGAAAGGGATCTATTGCTACAAGGTTATGCCATTCGGATTAAAAAACGCGAGTTCCACATACCAGAGAGCAATGCAGAAGATCTTTGACGATATGCTTCACACTTATGTGGAATGTTATGACGATGATTTAGTAGTGAAGTCTAAAAGACGTGAGGATCACCTAAGTAACTTGAGAAACGTGTTCAATCGCTTAAGGAGATACCAACTCAAAATGAATCCTCTCAAGTACGCGTTCGGTGTGTCTTCGGGAAAGTTTCTCGGGTTCATAGTGCGTCAAAAGGGCATCGAAATCGAGCAAGCAAAGATAGACGCAATCTTGAAGATGTCAAAATCTCGTAATATCCACAGCTCAAAAGCTTGCAAGGGAAGTTCGCATACTTGAGGAGATTCATCTCGAATCTAGCCGGTCGATGTCAACCTTTTAGTCGCCTCATGAAAAGGGTGTTACGTTCGAATGGGATGAAACTTGCGACAACGCATTCGAAAGCATCAAATCCTATCTAACAAATCCGTCAGTGTTGCCCGCACCTATGCCAGAAAAACCACTCATCCTATATATAACTGTCCAAGAAAGCTCTGTTGGAGCATTATTAGCACAAGAAAATGATCATGGGAAAGAAAACGCGTTGTACTACCTCAGTAGGATGATGACACCCAATGAACAAAAATATTCTCCGATTGAAAAGTTATGTCTGGCGCTCATCTTCTCAATCCAAAAACTCAAGCATTATTTTCAAGCCCATAACATCTGCTTGGTGTCAAGGGCAAATCCACTGAAATACGTGATGTCAAAACCGATGCTTTCAGACAGACTAGCAAGGTGGTATTTGCAGTTGCAACAGTTCGAGCTCACATATGTGCCTCAAAAGGCTGTCAAAGGACAAGTTTTAGCAGATTTTCTTGTTGATCACCCTATTCCGGCAGAGTGGGAGTTATGTCATGATCTGCCCGATGAACACGTGTTCTTGGTCGAAATAGTTCTCCCGTGGAAGATGTATATCAATGGAGCTTCACACCAAGAGGACGCCGAGCTGGAGTAGTATTTGTCACTTCTGATGGAGACGTGCTCCCTTAGGGTAACCACAATGGTGGTTTATATGTGTGTCATATGTGCTTATTTGGCATTTTATATGACACACCACCATTGTGCACGTGTCATGAGTATGACATTGTGTCATATTTATGACACTGTGTTAATAGGAATATTAAAATATTATGGAGGAGAGAGAATGAGAGAGAAGAAAAAAGAAATTATTTATTTATAGTTGTGGGTCTGTGTTATAGTAGTGTTATAATTGTGGAAGAAGTAGAATAAAAGTGTTAGAATAAAATAAGAAAAAATATAGTGAAAAGCTGATGTGGCAGTATTATGAGTGTGTTATTGTTGTGGACACCCTTATTCCTTCACTCTAAACCATAATTGCTCAAACAATGTCGCCGAATACCAGGCTTTAATTCTTGGACTAGATATGATTGTGGAGATTAAACAGAGACAACTCACAATATATGGCGACTCCAAGTTGATTCTTAGCCAGATAACCGGCTCATATGAAGTGAAGAAGCCTGAACTCCTCCCATATCGCAACTACGCCAAGAGGCTGATAGGATATCTCGGGAAAGCGACAATCGAGCATGTGCCGCGATCCAAAAACAAGCAAGCAGACGCATTAGCCAAACCCGCTTCGACTCTTTCAACGACTCATGAGAAAACCCAAATACCTATCTGCCGAAATTGGGTCGTGCCACCCAATTTTGATGATGATAGTGAAGACGAGAATGCTACCGAGTAAGAAAATCACACCATCGAAGTATTTGAAGTGTGAAGAAGAAGCTGGCCAAGCCATGGAGGAAGCTCACTCGGGAATATGTGGTGCTCATCAGTCTGGACCAAAGTTGTACTTTCGCATAAAAAGGATGGGTTATTACTAGCCAACGATGGTTAAAGACTGCTTAGATCATGCACGACGGTGTCAAGCTTGCCATATCCATGCTAACCTCATGCACCAACCACCTGAGCCGCTTCATCCAACGATTGCCGCATGGCCACTCGATGCTTGGGGATTAGATGTCGTGGGACCAATGACAAAGTCATCGGGTGGACACTCATACATTCTGGCTGGAACAGACTACTTTTCCAAATGGGCTTAGGCTGTTCCTCTAAAAGAAGTAAAAAAGGAAAATGTCGTTGATTTCATTCGCATCAACATTATTTATCGCTTCGGGATACCTCGCTAAATCATCACTAATAATGGAAAACCGTTCTGTAATAGCACAATAGATAAACTCTGCGAGAAGTTTGGGTTCAAACAGAGGAAATCATCTATGTATAATGCTGCCGCAAATGGACTCGTTGAAGCATTCAACAAGACGTTGTGCAATCTCTTGAAGAAGATAGTGTCAAAATCGAAGAGGACTGGCGCCAAAGAATTAATGAAGCTTTATGGGCATACCGAACTACTCACCGGACACCCACTGAATCAACACCTTACGCCCTCGTTTACGGAACCGAAGCCATAATTCCGCTCTAACAACAAATTCCTTCTCTAGAATGGCTATACAATAAGGACTCACTACGGAGGAGAGCGCTCGCTTACGTCTCGAAGAATTGGAAGCCCTTGATGAAAAGAGACTGAACGCACAACAAAATGATGGAATGCTATCAAGCTCGTCTTTCGAGAGCATTTAATAAGAAGGTGAAGCTTATGTCATTTCAAGTCGGAGATTGGGTACTTGCGGTAAGAAGACCAATCATCACCATCCGTCGAGTTGGGGGCAAATTCAAATCAAAATGAGATGGTCCCTACGTCGTAAAGGAAGTCTATCCGAGCGGAGCATACAAATTGGTGTCCGAAGAGAGATTAAGAATTGGTCCAATCAACGGAAAATTCATAAAATGTTACTATGCCTAAAAAAGAAAAAAAAGGAAAAAAAAAAGAGAAAAAAAAAGAAAAAAAAAGAAGAAAAAAAAAGAAAAGAAGAAGAAGAAGAAGAAGAAGAAGAAGAAGAAGAAATAGCTCCTTAACGCACGAGCCTAAACTGTATGTTACTCCTTGACATGCGAGTCTAAACTGCATGTTACTCCTGGCCCGCATGAGTATAAACTTTGAAAAGACGAACATCAATGATAAGTGCATATGTTTAAACTGCTAACTTATCCCACATAGTTCGGTGTGGTTAAACAACGGATACTCCTGGCCCGCATGAGATAAACTGTGAAAAGGCAAACATCAATGATAAGTGCATATGTTTAAACTGCTAACTTATCCCACATAGTCCGGTGTGGTTAAGCAACAGATACTCCTGGCCCGCATGAGTATAAACTGTGTACGGCACACACCCCTCAAAATAAAAAAATAAATTTTTTTTTGAACTACGAGAAATGACTTGATCCCCTGAAAGGGTACTTAGGCAGCTTGGACATTGTCTGAGTTCAGTCATATATATTAAAAAAATAGGTAGCAGTTGTAAAGATCGGAAAAGGACCGAGGAGACGACCGTAACGCAAAAGCAAGGATATACTGCCGTGAAGTTAAACTCGTTCCCCAAATGTGATCGCAACTTGAGACTGAATTCGAAGAGGTGGTGCCTATGGTAATACACTAGAAGATTTTCTAAGGGTCAATCAATTTACGAGGCTCGTCATTTTTCTTTATTTAAAAACAAAAAAAAGAGGAATAATAATAGAAAACGGCGATGCATCACTGCATTTCTCAATTGGTTAGAAACACTTAGATGTTGAGCTGCCAATCAATGATGTAATACTCACTAGCCAAGCATCTAATTCTCAAGCGGAAACATGTCAATGGGACAGGTCATAAAATTGCTACACGGCCATGAAGTTGACTTTCCATACACAATATATATATATATATATATATATATTCTATTATGAGATAGGATATTATGAATAAAAGCACGGCAAATGTAAATCTACAATTTAAATAGCGACTCGAAGAAGTGTTTGTGTTCGTTCAAGTCCTTTGCGATCTTCTCGTCTATCGGTAGAGCATTATGAAAAGTAGCGACGGTTTCTTCAGCCTCGTGACGTTCAATCTGAACCACTTGAAGAAGTTTTTCTCCTTGCTCAATAGAGGACGACCTCCTCTTCATCTTCTTCAACTTTTTGGACTCATTCTCTATCCAAGCTAACTCGTCCCTCCGATTGAACGTGATTGCTTTTCGCCTTCTCTCGTGCACAAATACCCTCGAGACGGTCGTTGGCTTCACCGAGGTGACGCTTATGCTGTTCTTCGAAAAGTCTATCGGAAGATGCTGACCGCGCTTTATCATAATCATGGGCCTTGTCAAAAAGGATGAGGAGGAATTTTTCTATATGGGAAATATCGACCAAATCAAGACGCCTCATCGACTGAATGACCACATCGACATCTGACTTAAGTGAAGATAATTAATCAATCGAAGCGCCAACTATCTTTCTATGCAAATCATCTCATAATGCTTGAAGAAAAACTCTTTCCTGTTTTCGCACCAACTTGCCACCTTCAAAGACGGAGGCATCAGCACAACATCAGCACAACGATTCGCCGATTCAACCTTGCGTATCGGCACATTCGTTGACTCAACTTCGACAACAGGGAAATTGCCCTTCAAAAAGTTAGGTCCTAACACTGACCCTTGTCTAGCCTCAGATTCCTCGATTATTTCAACGGGCTGTTAGAATAGCGAAGAGGCGTTAGAAAAAAAATGAAAATTAATAATGATGATCATATGTGAATAAAGAGTGCAATAAGAAATACCGCCAGCGGAGCCATCTCGAGCACATTTCCAACATGGCCATCCGACCCATTGTTGACAAGGGCAGTGTCTTTAGCCTTCAAAAAAAAATTATATATGTATATATATATATAAAATAGTAATAATAGTAATATATATATATATATATATATATGAAAATAAAACAAAATAACATAAAGAGGTATATAGTAACATGGTTGCAGAGGGAAGGAAACACGATATATATATGCATATATAATTGAGAAAGGCTACTTGATCTTGCGAGGAGACGTGTTTAATTCCAACATCTTTCAGTCGATAGTCCTTATTTCTTTTCCAGTGGCGATCGCTGTTACTACTTGTGGTTTCTTCGGAGGAGCGTAGATCGCCACGTTTACCCAAGACACCGACTGAAGTGCCCGCAACTCCAACAAAATTAAGGTTATTATCCGGAAGACTACGTGGCGCTGCACCTCCCGTTGTCTTGTCCTCAACGCTTTGTCTCGCCTCAGCATGGGCTGTCTCTTCGCCAGCCAACTTGATGGCATTCTCAGTAAAGTAATCCCCAGGGATTTCAGACCACCAAGTTTTGTACGAAGAAGTGTAATACTTCCTCATACATGGAGGCATACTAGGGAACCACACTCGGGAACCCGTTTTAGCCTGGATGCATGCCCGCTAATAATAGAGGCCTTCACTAAGAGAACTTTCCCGAATATCACGCTTCAATGTCCCAGGTATGTCTTGAAGGAATCCAAATTGGCGACTAAAACGGTGCGGACTATAAGGCTCAATAATAAAGCGATCTCCTCGCCGCAAAGGAACCCAGCTCGAACGAATAGCCATGAAGTAGTTTTACTCAAATTCTTCAGCGCTGCCATTATCTGTGAAAAGGAAGTCTCTTTTAGGAGTCAAAATATTGGAGGTCCAATAAATTACGTCTCCTTTATGATCCCCCTACGAGCCGCGGTCGGACTGAAGTACCTCGCGCAATTTTCACCAGAGAAGCATGTCATCTTAGAACCCTTCAGACTTTGATAAACTTTGAAACTAGTCCTAAAATAGCAGGCCAACCAAGCATAAAGGAAATGAACGGGGAAGGCAACATGCATTTCGTCAGGCCTTGAAGACTTCGCAATGACGTTGAGGCCGTTATAGACAGTAGCTAGTACAGGATGCGCTAGGCCGACCTTCCGTCCCGATGCCATGAAGCATGCCATTTTGAAGACGCTTGGGCGAATGAAGCCGCCATGCGCTACAGGAAGGACGAATGCACATAGCCAATAAGACAAGAAGGCAGCCAAGTAGACTTCCTCCTGCATGTTTCCTCTAAGGCCCAATTCAGTGAATAACTTCTTAGCTCCAGAGGACCACGGTCGGCATGGGTCGAGGACTCCAAGGGGGTTGTATGTAGAATGGCTTCGGCTGCAAACATTCTGCCTCTCCTTACGAGGAGGAGGTCGATCGTACATTTTCGCTTCCCTCGACCAAAACTCCACCCACTTTGATGTAGTCACCCGTAGAAGCTGTCCATCAGAATTCCGAAGCATAAAGTAAGCGTGGAATAGATACTTACAGGAACGAGGAATGTATCGATCGCCGGCCTCGTCGACGCCATTCAGCTTCTCCGCATAAAGGACTACCTCATCATACAAAACGCCGCCCATTGGAAGACCAGAAAAATTGTACAAATCCCACAGAGATATTGACAGCTCGCCATGAGAAGTAAGAAGGGTATTGGTTGTCGAGCACCACGCCTCGCAGACCGCTTTCATGATATTGGAATTAATATCGTATGTGAAGAGCGAGGCATATACCGGATCGTGAACTTGAATGTCTCTCAGCATTTTCTCACATCGGCAGAGAACGTCTTCAGTCCACTCCCAATATCCTTCGATATACTTGAACTCACCTGGAAATCGAAGAACGTCATTTCCCTATGTAACGTCTGACTCCCCTTCGATGATAGCACGTCCCAACGAAGGAAAGGGAAATAACCCGCTCGATGGTTGATGAAGAGGGTCAATGGGCATTAAGTGGTGACTCGACTTCAGTATCCAAGCCTTTCGATTCCTGTTCAGATCAGCCGTCTTTGACCAATCTAGAATGTGTGGCAGGATCATCGTCTTCTGAGCTTTGGCAAACGACCCGGTGAGAGAAGGGTAGACTACGAGCACGACGCTGTCTTCAGCGGATTGCCTCTCGTCCTCAAGGATGGCTAACTGTGATATGCCGGAAGGAGACACGACGTCTTTAAAGAAAGCCATTGCTAAGCCTTGTAAAAAAATGGCGTTACTACCGTTCTGAAAGAATGCAAAATTCAGTGGCGATAATGCAGAACGGCAAGAAGTGGGAGATGGACAATCAGATTAAACAAGCAGCCAAATACCCCAAACGAAAGAAATCAAAATAAAATAAGGAAGCCTAGTTGAAGGTATTGGGGTGTAAGGAGCTAAGTTGAAGATATACACATATATATTAGGACGTGGGCATCAAATATTCAATATTTATTTTTAGGGAAGATAGGCTTTGCCAAAATACGATGCGAACAAAGAAGTTATTTTCCCAAAGTTCGCTTAACCCTTATATTATACTATAACCTTCCATAGTTTCTATACATGGTAAGGTGCTTGTGCAGGAGAACTTTGGTACCAAGTTACCGTGCGCCAACTTAATAATACGAGACATTGGCAAAGGCAAAGACGTGATGAGTGATGATGTCGATCTGTTAATATCTAAAAAAAATCTTATTTCCCTCAAATTCGTCAACAAAACTTGAAGTGGGGGCATTTGTCGACAACTAAAAATATTGTCTATTTATATCATTGGAATTTAATAAATTAATTCCAAGAAATAAAATAAAGCCATTTATTAAATTACTATATATTGAGATATATAAAATAATCTCAAAATAGTTAATTTAATTAATAATTTATGACCATAAGTGATGAAAATATATTCCTTTAATACAAAAAAAAAAAAGAAAATCTACATAAGGAAAGCATTGTAGAGATTTTTAAATAAGTAAAGGAAATCATCAAATATGGAGAATATCATAAAATATTAAGAGAATCAAGCAAAATAGGGAATAAATCAAATCAAATCAGGATCAAATCATATTTGGATAAAATCAAGCTAAATATGGATGAAATCACCCCAAAGGATTGTACTTTCCATTATTAAGAATTCTCTATGCCTATAAATATGGGGCTTCAGAATTCAGAAATCACAAATCAGAGGACAACAGCGAAGCGAAACTTCGAGAGACGATATAAGACTTTTAAAGCATTAAAGTTCATCGTATTCAAATCGTAGTCCAAAGACGAGAATCGAGTACGAAGCTTCGTCAGACGATATAAGTCTTTCTAAAAGCATTCAATTCTTTCGAAGTTGTTCGTATTCGGATCGAAAGGCGTGATAGTGCGAAGCTTCGTCAGACGATATAAGTCTTTCTAAAAGCATTCAATTCTTCCGAAGTTGTTTGTATTCGGATCAAAAAGCGGGATAGTGTGAAGCTTCGTCGGACGATATAAGTCTTTCTAAAAGCATTCAATTCTTTCGAAGTTGTTCGTACTCGGATCAAAAGGCGGGATATTGCGAAGCTTCGTCGGACAATATAATTCTTTCCAAAAGCATTCAATTCTTCCGAAGTTGTTCGTGTCCGAAGAAAAGTTCGAAATGACAAACGCTAAATTCGTGATCAAGTTCAAAAGCCCACGAACAAAGTATCTTTGATAAGCATCAGGTCCGAGACAGCTCCGTGATTAAGTCCAAAGGCCCAACAAGAAACATTCACTAAGATTCGTGATGAAGCCCAAAAGCACACGAAGCAACGCCCATACAAAGAAAAGAAAAAAGCGTCCTCCAAGTCCAAGTATTAAGTTCGTGATCAAGCCCAAAGGCCAACGACGGAACTTAACGAAGGCCCAAATCAAGGAAGATCAAGATCAAGAATTTTCCGAAGTCTTTGAAGAATCAAGGAATAAGTAGAGCTAGAACCCATTAAATTTCATTAAATTATATTTGTACTATTTTCTGATAATTCAATATGTTTATAAAAAGAAAATACGCTACAACAATAATAGAAGGGCGAGCACTGAAAATAGATGATAGGAGGACAGCCGCACAGAAGAGTATGTTAGGTTCCAAAATGTCAATCTTCTTCAAGGACTCAGCTACAGAAAAACATGGTCTTTGTTCAGATTCAGATATTACAGATGATTTCAAGCAAATCACCTCACGAGAAATAGCATATCAACATCATTTCTACTGAAAATTGGTCACTATGATAGAACTACTTACGGGGCAATACGATAGCACAAAACAAGGTAAATTTTCACTCGGGTCTACGCATTTTGGTATTTAGAGGAATCTCTTTGTAGGACTGAACCTTCTTCACTGCCATGCGTGAAGGTCTGAATGCAGACAATCTTAGCGATCCTTGAGATTCGCAATCAACAGAGGAACTGCGTTTGCTTCCTTCGGTTTCTATAGAGGCATTTGAAGTAGATGGTGTATCTTCAGGTATTGGATTATCAGGCGATGGACGTTGAGAAGGTTTTGAGTCGTTTGGCACATGAGATTCCTTGGACCCTTCTGATTCTGCTGCTGCTTTAAACATAGCAGACCGCCTCCTTGTCAATGGCCTGCAATTCGATATTTCCAAGTGCCAAAAAAGTAAGTATTATATCACAATAAAAAAATATAACAGGGACATTTGGAAGAAACACACACAAGCACCTCTTGTTTGTGGGGTTCTCCTCAAGTTGTGACCTTTGGGACGAATCCAAACCTATAAATCAATGACCTACTACTCAGCACCACCCACTTAAGTAGGATAATGCAAGATAATCATGGCATTGAGTTACTCACTATGTTGACGGATTTTCCTTTTTGTAGTACGGGCCTTTTCAACTTCTTTACATTCTTCTGTGGGTTCGCCTTCTCCAAGAGTATTGGTCGGTTTGATCTTTAGAAGGTTAAAGAAGCCAGAAATATTTTGAGCATTTTAAAGAAATAGGTAACAAATACAATGCAAAGAGTCGAAAGACCAGAGACAAGTTGAAATATATCGTGGCAATACTCGCGCATGGAGGTGATGATGTATGGAGCAAAAGAATGTAAAGCTGAGCAGGGGAAATGTATACTAGAACAATATAAGAGAAAAAAAGAAAATAAGAAATTGCATTTCGGATCATACCTCAGCATCTGCACCTAGATTATTTGTTGTTTCGACTTTTTCCTGAGTGAAAGTGACTATATTAAATAACAATCTATGAAGACTTCAGTCAAACAAACTAATCACAGGTTTCCAGGGCAAGACATAGTTTAGTTCCCACATTGACATCAATGTCACTGAGGATGACTTAACAACGAAGTAAGAAGTCGGGGACAACAGTGAATTTTTATATGCGAATTTAGTCTCATAGAGACACATACCTTGAGCTCCAACTTTCTTAAATTGAGCAGAATATTTTTGCATCCGAGCTCATGTTGTAGTGTTTTTAACTGGAACCAAAAAAAACATACAAGCTAAACCAATAGAAGGTAAAAGTACTTTAATGTTCAGACAGAGAAATAAAAGATAAGAGAAACTTCCAATTCAAGCTCTAGTGCACATACCTTATCTTTTCCAGAATTTAAGTCCTGAAAAAAGAGAAGGATAACATAACTGTGAAAGTCTAGTCTAATGACGGGAATTTATGTAATGTTGAGATAAAAGACGTAACAAAGAAACTGACCGTAAGGATTTGGGTATTTGCCAGAGCTAGTTGTCGATTCTGTTCCTGAACTTTAAGTAGATTCACTTTCATTTTCTCCAACTGAAGTCCACTCTGCTCGATAATTTTGCTAGAAGAAAACATTGTTAAAGAATCAGAGAATTTTAAATGACGGATAACGAACTAGTGCATCAACGATTAACAATCCAAAAGAAAGGATACTTTCTCTGCGCCAGCATCTTCACCAGATCAATGTTTTCCTGTATTCAGTTCAGTCAAAATCCAATGCCCAGAAGATTTAGTACACAGAAAATCAGGTTCACAGCTCTCAACCACTAACCTATATATATATATATATATAGATATATCAAACAAACTACCTTTTGAAGCTGTTCGATATGCTCTTTAGCCGTCGTTGGATTACACTGTGGTTTCTCATCTTGAATGAATCGCCTAGAATTCTGAGGCAAGTTGCTTATGTCCGCAAGCTTACGCCTCACAGCACTTTGTGGGCATGCCTTAGCTGCTTTCGCAACTTTATCTTCACAAACAGAAATACAGAAAAAGAGAGAAGTAAAATCGTAGCTAAGTGGAAAATAGAAATTGAAAGAAACAAACTTTGTTACGATTTACGAAATAATAGAAACCACTAAACCCCCATACACAGGGCTACCTCACTTTTTCAAGCGGCTCAAAATTTCACTGCCAGTAACACAGTGGGTGAAGTGAAAGAAATGCAAACAAATTTCACAACCATCGCTCTGGTTACGATAAATTGAATATCAACACGCCCGATCCCATAAGCTAATTACATCCGAGAAACAGAACAATAAACCCTAACAAGATAAGGTGCACGAATGCAATTGGCATACAACTTCTCCAATCAGCTCCTCTCAGCAGTCGCAACACACAAAAACGATCAGAAGTGAAATTACTCATCGAGAAACTCCCAATTTTACGAAGGAAGAATCCGCATACAATCCATAAGAACAGAAGGCATATAATAATAAAAACGAAAACTAAATAGCATTCCAATTGGATACCTCCATTAGGTAAAGAAACTTTAGTTTCCAAAATCAGAGGAACCTTGGGCTTCGACATCAGTGCTTCTTGGCGGTGACAAAGTTGCGAAGCGGGGGGGGGGGGGGGGGGGGGGAAGCAAATACAAAAGTGTGAGGCTACTGAATTAGCTAGTACGATTAACGATCCTCGTTATTAACGGGCTTCATTTGTGGGCCGGGCCGGACGGGCCGGGTTTATGCAATAACCAGACAACGATAGGGACAGTACTGTGTAACTGTGTTGGCACTTTCGAGAGCGGTTATTGGAAATGACTAAAGCATCCTTGACTAAGTACCTTCTCAACTCGTCGACGCAAGGGTAATTTTGTCATTACAAGTTGCACGTGAGTCATGAAACCATGTGCTAATTTCATTACAATAAATTACGGTCTGACCCACAAACAAACTCCTATCGTATGCAACTTGAATTGAAACGTAGGGAAAGATGCTACTTTTCGGCCTTCGCTCGCCCTATAAATATGCCCTCTTTCACTCCACAATCCTCTCTTTCGACCTCCTCGTTTGCTTGGCTCGGTGCAAAGGTATTCTATTCTCTTCTTTATGTATTTTTCTTCTGTTTGATTAGTTAATTTTCATTTGATCCTTTCTATTTTTATTTTTTGTATTTCCCGGTTTGTTTTTCTTTTAGAGTTAAATTGATGTCTCTTGCTGGTTTTGTTTGTCTTCCGTTCATGGGGTGTGGCTGTTTCGTTTGCCTTGATCATGGGCTGATGGTTAATTTATGAATTGGTAATGATTGAAAGGAGATTAGATTTTTTTTTACGTCATTCCCTTGTTGGAGAAGTTGTATGCCAATTGCATTAACAGTAAGTCAGTTTGGGGGGTTTGTGATTTTTTATATAAATTATTGTGTTTATGTGATCGATTTTTCTCTGTTTTGTCGAATCCAAAGGCTATCTATGGCTATCCATTAATGTTGGGGTGTGAGATTAATGCTTTTGTCTCACGGATGTTTAGGATATCAAGAAAATGTTGAAAACATTCGAATCGATATTAGCCAGGTGTTTCTTGATTTATAGATTGAGCTCGGTCGATGATATCGTTACGAGGCAAAACGGTTTTATTACACCGTCTCCTCCTTCATGTGTTGGTTGAGTCATCTTTTTGATCCATAGTGTATGAATCGTACCGAGATTAATGCTTTCGTTCTTACGCCGTTCATCCGTTTTCTCCTCTAATGGCATATGTTTGACGAACATTGAGTTTCGTCGAGGCTGAAGATTTTCTACGAATCTTTCATATTGCAGGCCACTTCTTCCCCTGCCAAACCAGAGTGGTTTGGAACTAAAAAATGGAGGATAGATGTCGAGCTTTCGATTGATCGTCGTAAAACTTTCCGAAAATCCAAAATTATAGAGTGTGATGGTTGTTTCTTGCTAAAGGCATATCATGGAATTCGTCAACGCTAGAACTTCCGAGTATAGAGAAAAGAGACCCCTCGAAACTTCTAAGCCTTCTCTTGTCAAAGAACAGAAAAGGCCAGCAGAGAATAATGGAACTAGCCCTTCTCTATTCGTCAATCATGGTACGTTATTATGACTTTCTTTTTACGTGTTTTATGCATTTAAGGCCATATATTTCCCATGGATGAAATCGTCGCATTCGAATTATTTGCAGCTGCAATTGCATGGAACGAAGGTAGGAGAAAATGGATCGGAGATGCATCTCAAAGGCCAAAGAGGGTGCCCAAGGATCCAGTTATAAGGTACCATGGAGAACGATGTTGTAGTAACAATATTAAATCAATTTTCTTACCTATGATTTCCGCAGAAAATAATTTCGAAATTGCTTTCTCCGTGACTGATTTTGCAGCTGGTCCATGGCATACGAAGATTTGCTCTCGACCAACGACGCTTTCCCAGAGCGAATCCCATTAACAGTAAGTCAGTTTCAATGTAATAGCGTTGAGCTTATTCGTTTCACGTGGAGAAATTAAATCTAATTCAAGATTCTATAAATAAATAAGAGGCGACTTCATCTAACCTCGATTGACAGCACTTTTGAATTTTTTACGCAACTTTTTTTGCAGGAAATGGTCGACTTTTTAGTCGATATATGGCACGACGAGGGACTCTACGACTAGTCGGCTCATTCGTCTAAGATGGGATAAAACGGCGGAAAAAAGAAAAAAAAAAAAGAATCTAGGCCTTGACTCCTTGTCAACACGCAAGGGTCACATTCAAAGTGTGAATTAAAATTGCAATTGTAGAATTAGTTATGAAAAGGTATTATCATTATGTGATACTAATACTGTTGTAATGTGATTTTTAGAAGTTTGTTTTTTTTATTACATTAAAATACTACTTACTATACCATGTCACAAACAAGCAAAATATCAGAAACATAGTCAATAGTCATGGTCTGAATCGACCCCAACCGAACTTCACTAGCTATGGTAATTAGTCACCTCTGATTCGTGCTTTGCCTTTCGTTCTAAGTCTACATATAATCACCTCTGAGCATATATTTACTCACTGTGTTTCTGTTTGGTTATTCTTAAATTAATATAGTCAATGATTCCATTCAACTAAAATATAGGCAGCACTAAAGGGTAAACTACAAGAGTTGGTACACTTAGGAGGAACTCACACTTGCTGCCTCTATCAACTTCTCTTTTCTGTATTGCCCGATTTAAAATTAAACAGTTCAACTAGGAAGCAAATTGTCGGTAAATCAGAAAGTACTACAACATAAATATATGGAATTCTTTCCACAGATAAAATGACGAAAGCATGGTACCTTGCAAGAACCTATGAACTGCAGATGAAGGTCCCTTTCATTTCCGTAAGGATAGGTCCATGTGGAGATATGCAATGGAGGTGACGAAGAGAAGGAAAAATGCAGAAACAAGCATCAACGGTTCGGCGAGCATAAATATTGGGTTGAACTTATAATGAACCTGAATTAGGACAAAAAAAATGGTATTGTTATGGACAATGGCGATTAAGCTGGCAGTTTGTAAGAATGGGCTCTAACATTGCCGACTCAAAAGGGGGAGATATGTTTAGCAGAGTGAAGCAGTAATAACATAGTTAAAGAAACAATAATGCTGCAACCGCTCAAAAGTACACGGAGAGAATTCAGAAAGCTACCTGGAAAGGAATGTTATGCTCGGGGACTACGTTATTCTTCTCCAGAACTAATACGGTCCTTCCAACCACATCGAGGTATGAATATTTCTTCTGAGGAGACAAACAATAATCAACACATTCATGAGAGGAGTTTTTAGGTTTTCTGAAGTTTCAATTTGCAAAGGATTACCTGGAAACTTTGTTTGACATCGAAAGGAACTTGTATGGAAGGATCCTTAGATCCCTCGGGAATAATGACCTAAAGAGAACATTGCCATGTCAATAACAATTAACATCAAATGATAAAGATTGGAAAAAAAAAACTGATATTCACTCGAAATTCAAGAAAGACAAAGTAAAATCCAGATGGATTATAGGAGAAGAGAAATTATACTTTCACGGTTAACTTGTCCACCACGGTATCAGAAAGGGGGCAACCAAAGCTGTAATTTAGGTATCGTGCACCAGCAGCTGATTCAAAAAGATAGTCCTGCAACGGCACTCCATATCCAATGACAAATGTTGCTTTCCAGCCCCCAAATAAAGGATATCTAGGTTCGATCAACATTTCCGACTACATGGAGGACAAATAAAGCCAAAATGTTCTCTGTCAGTACTGTACAAGTGTAAATGAAACGACGCATTATTTACAAGTCAATAAGTCATGTTGATGTTCCTGATTTAACTTAGTCTTCATGTTTAAATTCAAGAGAATAATCGGAAGACAAAAAGTACTTGACATTTATAAATTGGAAAGCTTTCAGATATTCATGCATCTGCAAGCGAGGGTTAATGACATTCAAATATATAAAGAAGTCCATCACATCGTACTAGGAAAAGAGAATTAAAGCATTTTGGAGCTAGTGCCCTGCTTAGACTATTGAAACTGGAAATGGTTTTCTCTCTTCTTCAATTGCTTAAAAACTTTGGTTCCTAAATTGCCTTCATTCCATCCAAATCATAACAAGAATTTAGAATTCTCTTTAATTCCTATCAGGTATCTATAACAATTATTCTTCTTGGAGAAGGTAAAAGATTGCAATCTTCATATGATATTTGCACGATTTGCTATGGGCAATGAGTGAATATTACCTTCTTATAACCTGTGCGTAAATTTGATGTTGATATGTTCCCTATGCCGTCTCTGTAGTAGACGGAATGAACTCGTGGAGGCAGCTCAGCAATAAGGTGCTTAAAAGAAGAGACAGCACTAGAACCAGCCCTTGCCTGATACTCAAGCCTGCAAAAGTAAAACCCCACGAGGATAAAGGCAGTACTAAGGTTTATCATCAGAAAGTGGTCCCAAACCTTGAGAATACACCTTTGTGTTTTGCACCAGCGTGAGCCAACTTGTAGTGCTCTGTCACCTGGATACTCCCCCAGTGGGATATTTCTATCTCACGTTCAAGCTCCTCCACAACAGCGAATGGGTTATTATTTTCAAAATGAATTATAATAGGGGAATACGAATATGGATCACGGTCCGCATAAGGCCCATATCTCAGTTCGGTACCAGCATGATTGGTGGGTTCTACTTGAGTGAATGATTCGACTTTCTTACTTGGCATCTTAACCACAGTAGCTTGCTCTTTGACAAAATATGGTGAAAGTATTATTGCACTGTCATGATAATATACCAACTGAGACTCTGACTGGCTTATTTCGACTGGAAAGGGCTCAAGTGAGTGCGTCAAGACGTAGAATAATTCTAGGGTAGCAGTTTCGCCCTTTGCTAATGGCTTAAGCAATGACACAGCATAGTATTTCGTTCCATTAGGCCCGTCAGGTTGCTTACTTGGTTTAACCTCGAGAGGAACATATGATTTCTTCCTCTTCTTCCCAGATGCTAAAGCAGCTTTAACGACTGCTAGATGGTCAAACTGTGCAGGTGGGAATGCGACAAGAACTTCCGAAGCTGGTGCTTCCTCTATGTTTTCGACCTATTTCAGATATCAAATGCCATAGCCATAAATTTCAAAACCATGAAATTTTATATCTTCCGAAGATAAAGCAAAACTCTTTTTGTCAAAATAGGAAAAACTTCCTAATGCACTTAGAACCCTTTCATTACTGGAACTAACCATGTACCATGACAATAACAGACCATGAAATTTCACAGAAAATTCATATTCAAGCAATCAAGGTTGCACTTCTATGATCGTTTCATAGTTACTTATCACAGAAAAACTTTAAAAACGAGCACGAACAAAGCAATAAGAAAAGAACATTATACGTTGCGAATAGGGAAATTGCCCTCTCTGTATGTACATGATAAATATACACATCCGGCTCAACTACTAATACTTGAAAAATTGTGGCCGCTCAATCCAGAAACGAAACATCTAATTGAACTAAAAATTACCTTGAACGTCAGATAAACCCTAACGATCTGCGATGTCACATCAATCTGCACCAAAATATAATCACAAACCAGATCAATTACCAGCTGACATTGTAAAGACATATAAAATGGACAAAGATCAATATTGCTAAATGCGAATCACGATCGCAGAAGAGGAAACATTCACATCTTCCTTCCTCGTTCTTACTTGGCGCTCGGCGTGAAGGATGTGGAGGCCAGGCGGCGATTCTGACGACGTCGTCACGGCGATCAAGGAGAGGCACAACGCCGACATGTAAAGAGCCGCAGCTGCCATTTCTTCACCAAGACTCGTCTCAGTATAGCTAGATGGCTGTGTTAGTTTCGACGAAGTCTGAGGTTTCGGGCTTAGTTGACCAAAGAAAATTAATTTCTTCGGTGGAACGAATTAATAATAAATTTAAGAGTCATGTAAGCATTTGATGGTTTGAATATAAATAAGGACTAATCGGTAAACTCGTTGATCTTAATTTTATCACGATTTTATCTCATCTACTCACTTAACAACCCAAGTCTAGTCAAAAGTTGACACGTGGTCAAATTAATATTATCAAATCCATGTTGGTATACTATTTGATTCATTAAATTTGCGACATAGCTTCGAAAATTTCACGCATCGAAAATCGAAGTAAGTTGGTTTATATAACTGTGTATATATTTTGTTATATGCAGGATTAATGAGGAAGTAAGTTTGTTATAAATAAGGTTGGAACATTAGAGGAGGATGGAAAAGAATTTGAAGAAGAAAAGGTTTATGCCGCTGACTCTGATACCATGTGAAGGTAAATATAATATTTATGCCTTGAACTTTACATTCTACATCATCCTCTGTTTATATAAGTATTCTAAACTAATCAATCCCATAATTGCAGCCTATCATGAAGTAATCGATGACTAATCAAGGAGAGCATATCAAGGCTTGATTTACTCCATTATCAAGTCTTGATTTACTCCATATTATGCTTATCAATCTGTACCATGGTGAGAGTGACCGTTGTCTTGTTTCAGCTTTCCTTCAACCCACCTAGGAAAGTCAAAATTTCATGTCAACTAGACGGTCAAAATTGTGTTGCTACATTGGGACCATATGGCCTGCGTTGTGGACCTTAAGGAAGGTCAAAATTCCATGTCCCTTCATTGCATGGCCGCGAGCTGGACGGTCTTGGCTCGGACAAACTCCTTTTGTCAGACCATTTCATTGCATGAACCCATCTAGAATTCTAATTCGGGAAAAAAAGAAAAACAACGATATTTAGGAGTCTTAAGTTCCAATTCGTAAGTAGTTCGGCAATTACGATATTTAGGAGTCTTAAGTTCCAATTCGTAAGTAGTTTGGCAATTACAAATTTTCCAGTTGCATATGAGATACAACTCACCTCAAACAGCCCACGGACTACCACCAAAGAGTCCGGGGACTTCCCACCTTGGTGATCATCGCCTGGTACAAGTTGAAGTACAGGAGATGGAGTCTATGGCCCCGACTGCGAGGGCTTCCCGCACTGAATGAGGTTTGAAAACTCCTAATAAAATGCTGAACAAATTGTTGCGAAATGGACAGCGTAACGAAATTGGAAATGACTGTGAGGATAAATGGAACACGGGAATTTACGTGAAAAACCCCTTTTTAACTTGGGGTAAAAAACCACGGGCGAGGTAGGAATTTATTACTGGGGTATAAACAGGGATTACAACCTCTCAATCTATAAAGGAGAAAACATCCACTATCTCGTTGGAGCAAATACCGAACAAACCCTCTATTTTTTTTTCTCTTGCTTTCTCCCTCTCTTTCTATTAATTTTTGGTGTATTTTTAGCTTAAGCCCCGTAGCCTATTTATAGGCAAGAACTTAGCTACAATTAGATCATTGCTTACATCATTTAATCAATATAATATTAATATAATTAAATATATATTATTATTATTATTGTTAATAAGGTAGGTGAAGTGGGTAGGTAGCAACCCACTTCCCATCAATCTCCCACTTGAAGATTTGATTGAGGTGCAATCAGATCTTCACACTATTCTCCTACCTCGCCTTTGCATGTTACTTATGTTCAGTCAATCCACATGAGGAACGACACCACATAAACATGTCCACAGGAATTGCTTTGGTCATGTAGTCTGCCAGATTATCCGCAGTGTGAACTTTTTGCATGTCCACAGTCCCCGCTTCCACTTGTTCACGAACAAAGTGGTATTGCACCCGGATGTGTTTGGTTCTTGAATGATATGCTGAATTCCTTGCAAGATGCAACGCACTCTGGCTATCACAATAGAGAACAATATTCTCCTGTTTGTGGCCGAGTTCTTCCAGCATCATCTTCAACCATATTGCATCTTTACTGGCTTGCGTATCTGCCACATATTCTGCTTCCGTTGTTGACGTTACAACAATGGACTGCAGTTTTGAAACCCAGCTTACAGCACCGCCAGCAAGATTAAACACATATCCGGTTGTGGATCTGCTTTTATCAAGTTCACCTGCATAATCTGCATCAACATGGGCAGTAAAATCTGTACCTCCGTAACATAAGGCAAGATCCGAGGTTCCTTTGATATATCTGAGAATCCTCTTAACAGCACTTCAGTGCTCCCGACCAGGGTTGGACATGTATCGACTAACAACTCCCACTGCATGGGCAATGTCTGGTCTGGTACAGATCATTACGAACATTAGACTTCCTACTGCCGATGCATATGGCAGTCGAGACATTTCTATCCTCTCGTCTTCATCAGTAGGACACATCTCAGAGGATAGCTTGAAATTAGCAGCAAGAGGGGTAGATATGGGCTTACTATCTTGCATGTTGAACCTTCGCAAGATTTTCTTCAAATAATTCTTTTGGGAAAGCCAAATCTTCCGCTTACTTCTGTCTCGAAATATTTGCACACTAAGGATTTTGTTTGCCGGTCCCAAGTCCTTCATTTCGAATTCACTGGCCAGTTGAGTCTTTTTTTAAGTCGGCGATACGACCCTTGTTGGGTCCTGCTACCAGCATATCGTCGACGTACAACAGCAACATGATGAAATCGTCATCGCCAAATCTCTTGAAATACGCACAAGGATCTGAATATAGCCTGTTGTAGCCAAGACTAATTATGAATGAGTCAAATCTTTTATACCAGCATCGAGGTGCTTGTTTGAGCCCGTAGAGAGATTTCATCAATCTGCAAACCAGATCTTCTTTTCCTTGTTCCTCGAAACCTTCTGGTTGAAGCATATATATTTCTTCGTCGAGGTCACCATGGAGAAATGCCATTTTAACGGCTAGCTGCTCAAGATGCAAGTCGAATGTAGAACATATTGACAAGACCACCCTGACTGTTGTAAGTCGAACCACCGGTGAGAAAATTTCGTTGAAGTCAATCCCTTCTTTCTGAGCATATCCTTTTACAACCAGTCTAGCACGGTATCGCTCTACCTGGTCATCACCATTCCGCTTGATTTTGTACACCCATTTGTTGCCAATGGGTTTCCTTCCTTGCGGCAATGGCACCAACTCCCATTTCTTATTTTTATAGAGAGCTTCCATCTCCTCTTGCATTGCTGAAATCCACTGACTCGCATCTGAATTATTCAGTGCTTCTTGGAAAGTGGTTAGCTCTCCATCCTCCGTTAGAAAACAGTATGCAAGATTGCTCTCTATCTCATAATCTGAGTGCCAACTTGGCGGCCTACGCTCGCGTGATGACCGCCAGAGATCCGGTACTTCAGATTCGACTGGGTCGAGCTCCTCGTGCGCCGGTTCAACTTCAGAAGAATTATATTGCTTCAATTTTCGTTTTACCGGTGTAGTCTTTGTCATGCCTTTTGAACTGCTATCATTTTCGACTTGCTCTTGATCGCTATCCTCCAAGAAGATAACATCTCTGCTGATAATCACTTTGTGGTCAGTGAGGTCCCACAAGCGATACCCCTTTACTCCTTCAGCGTACCCCAAGAACAAATATTGCAGGTGCACCAGTCCACATTTCCATCGGTGTCTGCATCTCTATAGCAGTAGATAGGGCCCGATTCACCACATAACAGGCAGTACAGACCGCTTCCGCCCAGAACTTCTTTTCCAGACCCGCAGTTCTCAACATAGCCCTTGTTCTTTCCAACAGGGTCCTATTCAACCGCTCTGCCACTCCATTCTGTTGTGGAGTGTAAGTCGTGGTGAACTGTCTTCTGATGCCCGCACCTTTGTAGAATTCAGTGAATCTTTGTCAGTATACTCCCCTCCATTATCTGACCGGAGACACTTGATTTTTCTGCCGGTTTCAAGTTCAACTCGCGCATTGTATGTTTTGAAGGTAGGAAACACATCGTCCTTCTTCTTGATTGGGTACACCCAGCATCTCCTGGAGTAGTCGTCAACGAATGATACGAAGTAGTTGGCTCCTCCCAGGGATGAGACCGGTGCTTGCCATACATCGGAGTGGATCAATTCTAGAATTCCTTTGCTTCTAGAATTCGATGGGGAGAACTTCAGGCGATGCTGCTTGCTCACAATACAATGCTCGCAGAATGGTAGCGTCACCGTCGTGAGACCAGGAAGTAGATTCTTTTGCGCAAGAATTTTCATGCCTTGTTCAGACATATGACCAGGTTTCTTGTGCCAAATCATCGTGGACTTTTCATTTGAACTTGTCATAGCAACAGATGCTTGCCCTTCTTGCAGAGTCTCTCCCTTCAGCTTGTATAAATTTGCAGCTATCTTTTCTCCCTTCATCACCACCAATGTTCCTTTGAAAACCTTCATGATCTTGTTCTCCAGCTCAATTTTGAATCCAAGATCATCCAGTTGCCCCACGGACAACAGATTTTTCTTCAAGCCCTCCACATGTCGCACAACATGGATAGTACGTACAGTGCCATTGTACATCTTGATAAACGCATTTCAATGCGTTTATCGTACTATTTATTCGGGGTATAATAGAACTTTAGCAATTAAATTATGCATTTATTCGATATATTTACACTTATTTTATTGTTGAAGGAGCTTAGGACGAGTCTCGGGCGAAAAGGAGCGAAAACGAGGCAAAACGGCGCGAAAAGGGGCAACACTGCCCTCGGTCACGGTCAGACGCATTACGCATCACGGCCGTGACGAGGGGCAGCTCTTGGTTTAAATGGACGCTGGTGACGGTCACGGCCGTGACGCTTAATGCGTCTGGCCGTGACGCTAGGCAGAGAACCACGCTGGTGATGGTCACGGCCGTGACGCTTAATGCGTCTGGCCGTGACTCGAGACAGAGCACCCCACCGATGATGGTCATGGCCGTGACCTATGATGCACTTGGCCGTGACCTTGGGCAGAAAAGGCGAGACGCGAGCGATGTTGGTCACGGCCGTGACGGCCCATGTCCCAGGCCGTGACCGACTCGGGAATCAGTATAAAAAGCCCAAATTCGACCCAGAAACGGGAGAACTCACCAGAGATCAATTCCCAATCATCCAGAGACGAAATTAGGGCGAAAAGAACAGGATATCCCGTCCCGGAGCGCAAGAGATGGATCAACGAAGAATCCACGCCGAATTAACAAAGAACGAAGACCTTTCCCCGAGATCACCCCAGATTCATCAGTAGGAAAGATCATGAGTTCTTCGGCTTTATCTATCAATTCTCTCGTAGTTTTTCCCTTTATTATGAGTAGCTAAATCCCGTTGTGTTTGGGATTAGATGAACGCTAGGATAATTCGTAGTTAAGACATATATTATCGTGACTTTGTGCTATTGACTATTTATCGTTCTATGAATATGTTTCGTTGCTTTAATATGTCTATGTGTTAAAGTGATTGCATGGAAAAACGTTTAGGGCGACAGCTAAGCAACGTTTAGGCCGTTCATAGAAGATAGGATTCGAGTATAGGGCGAAAGCAAATACTCGATCCTCGCGTTAGTAATTCGTGAATTTTAGATTCCCGCGAGCGTTTAGGGCGACAGCAAACTCGCGAGCGGGCAGGAAATTACTGCGATTTAGTCTTAAACACTTAGGAGCGATTTTATTGTCTTAGCCGTAAATACCTAGCGGGATTCGAATCCCGAGCACGTCTTTATCATCTGAAAACTCTCACATCAGTTAGTCGCATTCTTTGAATTTCTGATTGAATTAGGAGTGGTCTGTTAGGTTGAGTCGTCAAACAATTTGCGTATTTTCTTTAGGCTAAATATCGAGTCGATTAGGTCATTACTAGTACTTGATTTATTCCTGGTGTTCGATACTCGTTTACTCACTTTACTGCACTACAAACGATGGGTTCACTGCCTATCGCACGTTGGTGATAGTAATTAGGTTTACGTTTTATTTTATCACTTGTCGCACTTTCATCACTCACTACGTGTCGATCAAGTTTTTGGCGCCGTTGCCGGGGAATCAATTGATATTAGGAACACCGTAGTTCGGTACTTTAGCCACTGTGATTTCGACGTTTTCTTTGCATTCACTGTTTGCGTTATTTGTGTTATTTGCACTAGTTGTTTTCTTGCGTCGTTATTGATTTCGTATTCTTATTCGGCGTATTTGTTTGCTTTTTCGCTAATTTTTATTTCTTACTCATTGTAGTCACGATTCAGCGGTGAATGACCCGAAGCCATCCATCGGGTCCCATCGTTGACGCAGACCCGGATTTTGAGCGAAAGTTGCGAAGGAAGCTTAAGTACAACATCGAAGGAGTTTCCACCAGCTCACAGGATCCTTTAGTTTGTTATTCAAAGGATAGTTCGCAGGAGTCAACCTTAAACTCTCGTGTAGAGGCATCCGTAGACAGCCCAAACACGGAAGTAGACATGGCGGACCACCGAGTGCCCGTCCATAACATTCCCGAGGAGGAACCATCACTTCAGGACCTCCTCAAGAATGCCATGCTAGGCGGTACGGAGTCGGCGATTGTCATCCCGCCGATCGAGAACAACAACTTTGAACTGAAGCACTCTTGGCTTCAGATGATTTTCCAGACGGCCCAGTTCGAGGGCAACCCCGATGACGATCCTTACTCCCATTTGAAGGCGTTTTTGACGGTCACCGACACCATCAAAATCAATGGTGTTCCGAGCGACGCGATTAAGCTCATGTTGTTCCCGTTCTTGCTTAAGTTCAGAGCGAGGGATTGGTTGGATATGTTGCCACCAAGATCGATCACCACCTGGGAGGAGATGCGAGCCGCCTTCATCAACCACTACTTCCCATTAACGAAGGTGCTACGGTTGAAGACGGAGATTTC
>JAPQWV010004633.1:0-28000 GCA_027422505.1 Craterostigma plantagineum
AACCTCTCACCAATAGTTTTCAGCAGCTAAATTAAGAATCACAAAAAACAAAGAATCTTCAAATGAAGCATAATAAGATAATCAAACCTTTATATATAGATAGATAAGCCAACAACACCACCAGCGGTTTACACAACAGAGCGACAGAGATTTCGCGGGATGAACAATCGTGCTTACTCTTTTTTACCGCAATTTATTCTCTAAACTAATCCAATCCAATCTGCTGCTGCTTTTTTCTTTTTTGAAATCGCGCGTCTCTCCACGCGCCGGGGTACTTAGCAGATCATGTGAATCCTGAGGTCAAAGTACGGCCCAAATTTGTCTTTAAGTGAAGGTAATATGGGCTACAGTACAAGCCCAATTATAAATTTAAAAACGGCCCAAAATGTTACGAAAATAAGAGAACATTTTAGATACTTTTCATATTATAGAATTCTTTAAGGCAAAGTGCCGAGTACAATCAACAATCCAAGCAAAGCACGAAGTACGAACTAAGTTTTCTCTCTCTTTTTTTCTTTTTTTCTTTTTCAACTTGACACGATTTTATAGACTTATTCTGAAATAATATTAGGACAATTGATTATTAAGAACACACACAGCACAGGATACAAACATCATTAAGGCAGTAGAACGCCGTCGGTCTCCGATCAGTCGCTATCACTGTCGCTGCTGCTGCTGCTGTGGCCGTGCTCACGGCCGTCTTCCTTCTTCTTCTTCTCTTTCTTCTTCTTCTCTTTGCCTCTCTCGACGTGCTCGCCGCCGCCTTCGCCGTGGATCTTGTCTTTGATCTTCTCCACTAGACCCTCCTTGTGCTCAGGCTTGTGCTGCTCGCCGCCGTAGCCGCCGCCGTGTTCGGGTGCTTTGTAGTGCTCGCCACCACCGTATACGCCGCCGTGTTCGGGTGCTTTGTGGGGCTCGCCGCCGTAGCCGGCGTGCGCTGGCTTGTGCTCTTCGCCGTGCTTCTCACCTTCTTTCTTTCCACCCACGCCTAGCTTCTCCTCGATCTTGTGAATAATTCCTGACATTTTCCTTTTTCTTCTTAGATGTTTCTTACTATAGATGTAAAATTGAAGGTTTTGGGATGGTGGAATGAGCTGTAAGGCGTCTCCTATTTATAGGGGGAGGAATGGAGGAGTGCTTTGAGTTATGACTAGGCAACATTATCCAAATAAAATGTACTTATTAGATATTAGGCTCTAAACTGTATTAGATATGAATTATTTAAATTAATTATTGTAAGGCTCACTGGGCCATAGCGTGCACGCGGCATCATGCTACTCGTGGAAGAGGACATCTCTTTCCATCAAACGATGGTACACTAATGTTATTCGTCCATGCTATTTAATATCTTGACGAATTTTGGCCATATTTATTTATTTTAGTTGGATAAAAAAGCATGAATTGGGTTCGATTTCCTAACAACGTACATTTTCTTTAACGTATTAGGTAAATATGTTGTCATGGGACACCATGATGCCTTTGCCGACCATATTATTTAAAGTAATGCATGGCCCGCGAAACACTTGTGAAATTGAGATGAGAAAAGATGGAGATGCTTAACCACGTGAACGTGAGTCGTGACAGGCGACTCTTGAATGTCGACGTTCTTGATTCGTTCAATTAGTTGGAGGAGCAATCTACGGAAACCTCACGTTCAAGCTTTTAAATTCAATAAATGTTGTGGACTTTCTTTTGATTTATTTCTTTATTTGGTTGGGAATAAGGACTAATATCCACCCCAATCCATTGCCGACACAACACTTTGCTCTATGACGAGGCGAGAGATCTTCCATTGGCGATCATGAATTTGAGGGACTTTATTACATTTATAATAACTATCATTACAATAATAGAACGGATCAATCCGTGGTGCTGCTAATAAGCTTAAGTACAGCTTCAAGTTTCAAGAACAATTGTCGCCCATTTTTCGCCCACATGCAATGCAAAGACTATCGAGTTCCATCCATCACGGACGAGATTCTTAGACTCTTACCATACCATCCAATTGATATATTTGATAAATGTAAAATTTGTCATTAAAGTTACATACCACGAATGAATCAAGCCAAGCCCATAACTCAACTCTTCCTAGAACCCTAATAGCAACCTCTTCACAAAAGGGAAAACAACGCTGGAGAAAATGCCTGACGAATTAAATGTACAAACCCTTCGATCGAAAGCGTGGCTTCAGAAGGGAGTCGGAGGACGGCGCGACGATTTGGCACGAGAAATATACGCCCGAATAAACACGGAGTTCGATGCCACCGATCGCCATTTCTTGGAGACGCATTTCGAAGAACAAACAGAATCTGGAGGCAGTAGGAGGAGTATCTCAAACAAGAGCCAATCAGGGATGTCCGCGTTCGAATTCGAATGACCATCCGTCGTATACTTTCTCAAACGGTTTGATTCCTGGATTTCCATATCAAGATTTGACATTAAGTCTATGAAACTTCGCGAAAGGATTGATCTTTATTGGGAACTCTTATCTCCCCCCAAAAGCTAGGGCTCCAATAGCAGCAATCGAATTGAAAACCGACGTTGTCTGTATTATTAGGGCTTAAATTAAGAAGAAAAGAACGATATGATAAATTAGCTAAGATAAAGGCGCGAGGCGATTCAATAGTACACTGAACTCAATTTAGCTGAAAAAGTTGCAGAGATGCACAAACACAATCACGATTAAACCAAACCATAGATCGGTTCTTTCTAATTCCAATACAGCGACTATTGACGAATATATCTGAGAATTTGAAACTACAAAATCCGACTGAAGAAAGAAGAGAAAAATAGTACGAATCTTACGTTGTCTCGCAGGTCAGGCAATAGATTAGGTCACCGTCGATCGAACTTCTGCCGAGGATGGAGAGAGATGAGATATGGATTGAGGGTAGAAAATATGGACCGTCTTGGCTGAAGAGAGGCAATGGATCTCATTTGAATTAAATGGCCGAATAATTTATTATACACGGCCCAGTCCACCGATAAGATAGTAAGTAGCGGCAAATTCATACCAATACCTAATTATATAACATCGAATACAAAAGGAACGAAGGTAAATATATTCTACGCGGACAATTAATTGCATCGAAATGAGAGATAGAAAAAGCGAGGCGTCAATTTGTATCAAATCGTCAAAGATTGGATCTTTATTAGTTGACAAAAGCCGATGCGTCGGTGGAAAAAGCATCCACATCATATGATGATGATGCTCTCCAATTCTTATTTGTGTTGTAATAGAAAATGAGAATATTCTTAGATCAAGGAAACATGACTTTAAACCATGAGACCATGTAATTTTTTTTTTCTAAATATGCATTCTATGTTACCCTTGCTTAATGAAGAGACGTGCAATGAGGTTGAGGAGTTAGAGTCGATCGAAGCAAGGATGATTCAATGGAGAGATTTTTCTTAGTGAAGTGAACTTCAATAACAAAAAGCAGAAAAAGTAAACTTGCGAAACCATTACACACTGCTGACAGTAAAAGAGTGCTGATGCACTGGCAACAAAAAGTCTTCTTGCACGTTAAGTTTCGCACTTTTTTCACTTTTAAATTCAAACCACTAACCTCATTTAAACTGCAAAGCACCCACTAAAAACCTAAGATAGCAAGCAAGAAAAGAAAGGAGACAGAAATGGGCGTTAAAACACGTAAGCTCATAGTCGAAGTCGAGGCGCGAAACCTCCTCCCAAAAGACGGGCACGGCTCGTCGAGCCCCTACGCGGTCCTCGACTACCACGGCCAGAGGCGAAAGACGAAAACCGTGGTCAAGGACCTCAGCCCCGCGTGGAACGAGGCGCTCGAGTTCGTCGTCTCGAGCAAGTCCCCCGAGCTCTTCGGGGACGTCTTGGAGCTCGACGTCCTCCACGACAGGAATGCGGGACCCACCACGAGGAACAATTTCCTCGGTAGGGTCAGGCTCGACTCGAGGCAGTTCGTGAAGAAGGGAGAGGAGGCATTGATCTACTACGCGTTGGAGAAGAAGAGCCTACTTAGCTGGGTTCAGGGCGAGATCGGCCTGAAAATCTACTTCGTCGAAGAAGAAGAACGAAAAGATGTTATTGTCGTTGGTGCTGCTGATGCTGATAGTAAGGTTTCGGAAGGAGGAGGTGCGTCCGGCGAAAAGACGGAAACGCCCTCGACTGGCAGTGAGGCGCCGCCGGGAAAAGATGGAGAGACTGAAGAAGCAACAGATGGTTCGAAACGAACGTCGGGCGATGTTGTGTCTGCTTCAGTGGCAACGGCAGCCTTCGTTGCCAATATGATTGCGCCCAAGCCAGTCGGCCGCGCGTCGTCGGACGGAAGCTTTCTCTCGGAAAAGTCCGACGCATCGGCGATTGAAGGGTCCTCTTTCGACCTCGTCGACAAGATGAACTACCTCTTCGTCCGCGTGATCAAAGCACGCCACCTTAGCACTTCAGGTAAATAGATTCGAGATTTCGTGGTAACTTGTCTGTATTGAATGACCGCTCCACCTAAAATTTAACCTCGAAGGAAATGTGTCCGCTTTTTAATTTTATATAACTTTACTTCAATCCCTTGGACAGGCAATCCCGTCGTCAAAATAGCCGCGTCGGGCCGCCACGTCATCTCCCGGCCGGCGTCGAGAACATTGGCATACCTCGACTGGGACCAAACGTTCGTCATCAGCCGCGGCGCGCCCGATTCTTCCCCACTGCTCGAGGTCTCCGTGTGGGACCCATACGCCGCCCCCGACCCGCAACCCGCCGAAGAAGGCGACTTCCTCGGAGGGGTCTGCTTCGACGTCAGCGAGATCCCCCTGCGGGACCCGCCCGACGGCCCGCTGGCCCCACAGTGGTACAGGCTCGAGGGCGGGTCCCGCGGGCCCGACGGCGACCTAATGCTAGCCACTTGGGTCGGCACGCAAGCCGACGAATCGTTCGCCGACTCATGGAAGATTGAGTCTTCTCCTTCTACTTCTTCGTCAAGGTCGAAGGTGTACCAATCGCCCAAGCTGTGGTACCTAAGGGCTACGATCATCGAGTCCCAAGACGTATCCACGTTTGCGGCGTTGAAGGAATCTTCTTACCAAATCAAGGCGAAGCTCGGCTCCCAGGCTCTGAAGACGAAGCCCGTCAGGACGAGGACGGCTAACCCGTCGTGGGACGAAGACCTTCTCTTCGTAGCCGCCGAGCCGTTCGCCGAGAGCGACGACCTCACGTTTTACCTCGTCGAAAGCACCCGAGAGAAGAAGCCACTCACCGTAGGAGTCGTCAGAGTACCCCTAACGACCATCGAAAGGAGGGTCGACGATCGAACCGTGGCTTCGAAATGGTTCGCTTTGGAGCATCCCGACGAACCGAAGGGTCCGTACAAGGGCAGGCTGCATCTAAGGCTGTGCTTCGACGGCGGTTACCATGTGATGGACGAGTCGGCTCATCTGTGCAGCGACTACCGCCCGACGGCCAGACAGCTATGGAAACCTCCGATCGGGACGATCGAACTTGGAATCATCGGATGTAAGAATCTCCTTCCTATGAAGAATTTCGCGCAAGGCAGAGGCTCAACCAACGCCTACGTAGTGGCGAAATACGGCACTAAATGGATACGCACTCGTACTATTTCCGATACTTTGGAACCGAGATGGAATGAGCAGTATACGTGGAGGGTCTACGACCCGTCCACCATTTTGCACGTCGGAGTTTTCGACGGCTGGGATGTGTCCGAATCGGACAAGGAAACTCAGGCCCAGCCCGATATTCGTATCGGAAAAGTACGCGTGCGTCTATCTACGCTGAGCACAGGGAAGGCGTACAGAAATATGTACCCTTTGTTCCTTCTTTCCCGGGCCGGGCTGAGAAAGACGGGCGAGATCGAACTGGCCGTTCGATTCGTCCAATCTTCCCCGACCATCGACTTCTTGCACGTGTATACTCAGCCTATGTTCCCAGCCATGCACGCCGTGAAGCCGATCGGGGCGGTCCAGCAAGAGTCCCTAAGGCTAGCCGCCGTCGAGCTGATCTCGACCCGACTGGCCCGAGCCGAGCCGCCCCTCCGGCCCGACGTCGTCAGATACGTCCTTGACTATGAGCCCGACGGGTTCAGCCTTCGTAGGGTTCGGGCGAATTGGTTCAGAATCGTAAACGGGCTCGCGGGCTCAATCGAGGCGGTCAAGTGGGTCGAAGCCACCCGAGCCTGGAAGAAGCCGACGGCCACCCTATTGGTCCATGCAGTGCTGGCGGTGCTCGTCTGGTTCCCGGAACTAGCAGGCCCCACGCTAGCGTTGTACCTATTCGCAATCGGCGCGTGGAACTACTACAGTCGCCGGCGAGCAATCGGCTCGCCGGCGCCGGCCCACTTCGACCCGAGGACGTCCATGGCGGAGGTTGCTGACGTGGACGAGCTCGACGAAGAGTTCGACACATTGCCTTCAGCGATGCCGAACGAAACCGTTAGGGTTAGGTACGATAGGCTGAGGGTGCTCGGGACCCGCTTTCAGGCGCTGCTGGGCAACGTGGCGTCGATGGTCGAGAGGCTCGAGGCGCTGCTGACGTGGCGGGACCCGCGGGCGACGGGGATTTTTATGGGCTTGTGTTTTTCAGCGGCGGTGGTGCTGTTTTTGGTGCCGACGAAGGTGGTGGCTATGGCTTCTCTGTTTTATTACATGAGGCATCCTATGTTCAGAGATAGGTTTCCTTCGCCGGCGCTCAACCTTTTCCGGCGACTTCCTTCGCTGGCCGACAGAATGCTGTAGGCCGGAAAATTCGAGCTCTGAATATATTCTACGAACAGTTAACAGTGTGAAGCAATTACCCCTTTCCTCTGTAACCCAGAAAGGAACCTGAGTTTCTTGATCTTACATTTTATGATATCTATCACCCGTAATAATCTAAACTACAATGGTGCCTGCCCGCCTAATCGAAAACAGTTCAATCTTCGAGCCTCAAAGAGCTCCTTCGAATCCAAAGCTCATACATGACCATGTAAAACGCATCGTAATCGACGGGGGGAAAATGCCACTGAAAGTGCTTCCTCACCTTGGAAACGTTCTCCCTCAGAATCGAGTACTCATCCTCCGTCACTGCCTGGAGAATTTCCTTGAGGAGAGGAATATCAAGAGTGGCTACTACGATCGAAAAGCTTCGCCAGTCGAGTATATCTTGAAATGGGAGATCGTAGTGATTTGCTATTATTACAGGGACGCATCCATAGTACAGCGCATCGCCGATTCGAGCTGTGTTGACTTCGTACCCTTTGACGTGCAGGCAGAACTTGCTCCGTAAGAGAGCCTCGGAATACGGCGTCTTTACGCGCCCTGAATAAAAGGATAAATCGGCGTCGTTTTCCCACACTTTTAGGAGAGTCTCGCGGACGGGCGAGTTTACTGCCCCGGCGAAGAAGGCCAGCTTTGTCCTAACGAAACATGGAGATTCAAACAGTCATCAAATTGACAACGACCTCAACGATTTAATCAGGAAATGAATGAGCACGGTTGATCGACAAGACTTAATGAACCCAATAAAAAGATTGAATTTTGGGAACAATTCTAACTCGAAACTACGCAGAAACGTAGCGACACCTTTCGCGTCCAAGAATCATTGGGTCGTCTCGCCTGGGCCAGATTTGGGGCAAGGAAGCATCTTTATGAGCAACGTAAGCAGACGCATAGTAGCTCGACGAGCAGACAATTTGGATAGCGTTGAGCTTAACTTCAGAAGCTTTATCCATGGCTGTTCGTCCGATCGAATGGCATGCGACATAAAAATGATCGGCGCCGCCCGTACTATTCCAGAAAGGGTACTTATGGCTTATGTTGAAGATGTAATCGGCTACAAAGTCTTTAATTCCTTTGGTTCCAATGCGAGGATCTTGTCTAAGCCTTGCGATCGAAAAGGGAAGGAAGAAGAGATCTGCCATTGAAGGGTCATCTGTGATGAAATGGCTGCTCATAAGAACCTTCTTGAAGTAGCTTTCGCTAGCGTAGTTTCCACTTGGCTCGAAATCCACGGGCAAGAGCACGTTAGCGAAGGGATCATCGCTGCTATGAGGATAAACGTAGATCTTCAAGGTTTTGTTCATTTGCTTGTAATTTTCGAAGAAGATAGCTCTGTCATGAAACAGTTCTGTGGCATTATTAGCATAAACCTGGGAACCTAAAACGTTTGGGACAGCACAGGTGTTATGCAATAAACAACACACAAGAAAAGTAAAAGCACGGACTCACATCTTCAACAATGCAAATTCACACAAAATAATCAAAAACCCAAAAAAAAACTGAGCGAATCAATACTCAAATCTCAAGATTATTACCGGGATTTTCGTGACCCTTGAAATGTGAGCTTAGCTGAAGGTGTTCTGTACGAACGAAAAAGAGATTAGAAGTAGACGAAACGTAGATGAGGATCAGAAGTGAGGTTGTAAGAGCTAAAGCCGTGGGTATGAAATGGAACAAAGATTTTAAGTTGTTAGCCTGCGAGTGTGGAGATTGACGGTTAGTCAAGACATTGTAGAGAAGGTGTAGGGAAGAAGCAGCCATTTTTTTGCAGCTGCTAATTCGATGGATTTCTGGGAGGACATGGAAAAGCTCGACTTGAATCTTCGATTTGTAATATAAAAAGATACGAGAATTTTGGGTCGGCTTTGGGAAGGTGGAGAGATCGATGAGAATGATCCTCGATGAAATTAATGTTATAAAAAATTTCCTTTTTTGTTATTGTTTAATCAACAACAATGCGAATTTCGCATTCCATGGAGTTAAAAAGAAAACAAAGCGGTATTTTTCTTATCGTTCGAAAGCGAAAATGCCGTCTTTGTATCTATTTGATTTCATGTATTTTCATTCAAGAATTGGTAGAATCTCCTTTTCTAATTACTGAATAATTTATGCGCAATGCGTTTGAAACTGGGTAGAAAGAAACGACTAATGAGACATGTTGATGTTCTTGTTTTGTTTGTATATAAATCTTAGTATTTTTTATACAGCTGAAATTCCAAGCGGTTATTAGAGGCTATTATTTTTCTATATATTCCTTAAAAACCACATCTTTTTTTTTTCCCTCAATAAATTAAATTCGCTCTCTCTCTCTCTCTCTCTCACACACACACACACACACACAGAAAGAGAGCTAATGGGAAAGTATATGCGAAACTCGAAGGCATCAGCCAACGTGGCAGCGGTGGCGGAGGGGGGAGTCCGTACACGCGCCAAAACCCTAGCCTTGCAGCGCGTGAATAAGTCGGAGTACATGGAGCTTCGCTCGAGGCGTTTGGTGAAGCTACTGCCCATACGAGGTTCCCGGCGAAGATCAGCCGTGCCGAAACCGCGCAAAGTCGAAATTGCGGAGGAAGAAACGGTCAAAATTGACCACCACGGCCGTCAAATTAGGTTTGAGGGCTCCAACGAGGTTGATGGAACGTTTGGGGAGAACAATTTGGACTGCGAAGCCAGCAGCTACGGGTAATTACCGTTTACTTACGTACATATGCGTTCTCATCTTTGTTCTGACCTTTTAATATTTCCTTCTTTGTGTGTTTTCTCGTACCTTTCTTGATGTTTTTGGTTGTGTTGTCTGCATTTGATGTTTTGCCGTGTACGTGAGTTTCCTCTGAGTATCTTCTTCTTCTGCAATTTTCCATTTACTCTTCTAAAAGGGGAGATTATCGGGTGAGGGTCCGACAAATGTACATATCCTCTGAGGTTGAGGATGAGGACTTTGTCTTGCAATGTGTGCTTTTCTCCCTTTTATTCCTCTCGGATGAATTTCTCTTGAAAAGCTTCATTGCCTTTTTCTGTATTTCTTTAAACTTTTCTCAAAGAATATTTTATTTACGCTTTCAGACTAAAAAAAAAAAAAAAGAAGACGATGTCTCTCCGCAACCAGCAATCTTGTGTTTTTTTATCATAAAATTATTTACATCATTGATTTAACGTTTGTTATTATGGGCAAAACTTTATGTTGCTGCAACTCTCTGATATGTGTCTCCATGGCACCCGAATTTGTAATGGGAAGCCGTTTTTTCCTCTTCTACTTTGAATCTTCTTTTACTCGGGATAGTGTTTTGCATATGTTTCTACAAGAAATCTGAAACTATGCTGTATGTTTGCAGGAACACAAGAGAAAGTACACCGTGCAGCGTGAATCGTACACCGCCCGAATCTCCTACGGAGCGTACAAGTCAATCTGTTCCCATTGAGAGGATACAAAATGAGCTTGAAAGCATGATAATGCCTACCGAACAACAGTTGGAGGAATTCTTCGCCAAGGCTGAGGCGGAAATACACCGCAGTTTCATCGAGAAGTACCTCATTTACCACCATCATCAATCTTTTCTTTATCCTTTTGGTGATATGAGGTGCAATTGTAACCATTTATTTTAATGAGTCTTTGCATGCTTAGGTACAACTTCGACTTGGTGAATGATGAGCCCCTTCCTGGGCGATACGAGTGGATCAAGGTGGCGCCTTGAGCTCATCTCTTTAGCTAGAAGCGAGGTGGTAGAGTTACTATATTGCCCCTGCAACTCTCAGTTGCTGTAAAGTGGAGCTCAAGAAAGTAGAGAAAATTAGAGTTCAGATTTCAGACTAACCATTTAGGAAGTAGGAAAACCGCACAGAATGTTATGTTAGGCTTCTCCATAGAGAAATTGCAACCATCATATCTATCTTCCCTGTAATTTCTAGCTAGTTTCTTAGTTTAGGTGTTGCTTGTATTTCCTGTCAAACTGTGACTGAATGAAGCAGTGGAGTTATTATATGTTTTGGACATATGTCCGTAACTCTTGCCTTTTTTTAAGAAAAAAAATGATAGAAAAAAAAAAAAAAAAAAAAAAAGATGTCTGATTGGATTTTTACTCAAAGGCACACGGCTTTGGGAAATGGGAAGAAAAAGATAGATTCTGCAGATGCCTCAAAGTAGCAGAAGAATCTTACAGTTGTTGTTTGTCTTCATCGTTGCAACATAATCATAGCAGTACTGAGTTGAACTTGAATGTTGAACATTGTTTTCCTTCTAAAATGACATGACATTTGATGATGTTATGAGGTTTTATTACATGGTCGCTCGTATGTGGTCCATAATCTAATCTACACTGTTACATTTGTGTCAACTATCTACAACCCTAAGCAATAAATCCTACTGATAAATGATAATAGGCTTCTCCTTCTTCTTCTTCTTCTTCATGCCTCTGAATCTTGTTTGTAAATGGCTTATTTATCTATCACTATCTATGAATGATCATTTTGTGAAATCATAGTCACGCATAAAAGCTGCTGCTCTAAAACACAAGTGGGCATTGATGGCATTTATTGAACCTTGCTGCTTACTTTTGAAATGGTGACTTTTAGAGTTTCTTTTGTTGGATTCTTGCAAGCAGAAGCTGCTGTGATTATTCACGTGGGCCAATTCTTTGCTCAGTGCATATCTCTATTATCATTTCTTCCTTCGTTGAAGACGTAATTGTACGTTTTTTTTGGGTGTCGGAAGCTCGTGAGCAAATTCAAATGCCAATGAAACTGTAGATTTGTGGGTCTCATTTTGTTTGTTCAATCTTCAATTTGGTGTTTGCTAGTACAAGTTTCCAATGTGGTTAATTTGCAAATTTATTTCTATATTATTACAGAAAACAAACTGTCTTCTTTCGATTCCATGGGCGGTGGTATTACACTAAATATGACAAGAGAAATTAGCACAGCCATCATTATTTCTTATCTCGTACAATACACAGCGATCATTGTCCCCCGTTAAGATGCTGTGTGTTTGTATTTTGTCAACATCTTATTTGAAACTGTTTTTACTTTTGGACATTATAGATTCTTTCAATCCAATGTAAGACCTTTGTTGAATTCCTCAAGAGCAATAATTTAACTTTAGATTTGCATTAAAAAAAAAAGGTTCTGATTACTAATTACGCATTTCGTGAATATCGTTGCATCTCTAACAAACTACTTTTACAAATATAGATCTAAGCTACAAACCATATAAAAGCATTTATTTCGAATCTGAAAGCAAACAATGATTCATTCTATTATTCTTCAGCAGCAATTAAGCATTTGCCGAAAAAAATAGGAACCAAACAACAACAAGCCTGGGGCTCAACGATGTGAATGTGATTCTTGTATTGTGTTAGTAACAACTGTTCTTTCAATCTATAACAGCACAGCCATTTACATACACCCCTGCTGTAGTCTTCTGCAGAAAAAAAAATAAAAAAATCAGAAACTTATAGCCTCAACTATGTGGAAAAACTGCTTGCATGGTTGAATGTAAAATCATATACAGCGTTGGGATTTACGTAGAAAATCAGATTTAAGAGCAAAGCTCCCATTGTTCTTTTGATAAGTCAACAAGCTCCGAGCTTCCGTCGTCAAACATTATCTGCCAATGGTGGACGGCGAAAATAATATCATACGATATACAAATATCAAGTATGGCTTCTGCTCTTACCAAATGTTTTCTTGTCATGGAATTAAATTGCCTTATAATCCCAAAGGACCTAGAAAAAAGGATGAAGCAAAGATGGATCTTCACCATTTGTAGAGCAAAGTCAATCAAGCAATGATAAATAAGTACACAATGATAAAAAGTCGAGCAAAGCAAACCGCTCTATTCGAACCTTTTATCAGAAAAGTGAAGAAATCTTATGATATTGCCACTGCAATTCCTTCTTCCACTGTTTCTTCTTTGAGCTGGCTTATTATTCAGCTTCAGAATATATGATGCAGTGAGTTAGAAGTGATAAACTGTGAAGTGAAGTTAAAAGATCACCATATCAAAATAATCGAAGTTACACTAGGTGAAAATTTGCTCACATCAGAGGAGTTGGCTGAGATTTGTTTAACTCCCAATTTCTTACGACATTCTACGGTGCCACAGTGGCAATTCTGGTCAGCACCAAACTGCACAAACCTGCCATGAATGAACACAGATTACACTAATTCCCAAGAAACTACGTACAGCGCAAACTTCTTTAAAAAAAACCGCAGAAAAAACATACTGATAGTCATAGGTCAGGTGCTCGCCCTTTCTAACATCACGAGATGCAAATATGCCAATCCTTATCTCACCGTCGATCATCCTGTAATAAAAATCGTTTACTTAAGGAAAAAAAGGTTGGGAGCTCAAATATGATATAAATAAAGATAGCATCTAGCCATTTCTGCATTTCGGTATTTGGACAGCAGCTGTGATTTATGTATCTCGACTTGTTTCCCTTATAAGTAGCATCTATCACCATGTCGCGGTTGATTTCGCACAGGTAAAAATTACTTTCTCCACGATGCTTCATCTTCCAAAGCCTTTCCTCGCATGTTTTATCGTCAATAACTGCGAAGGTTGCAAAACTTTCACATAGAGCTAATTTTATACTCTCACTGAAAGGCATATCACAAGTACCTTCTCCGACATATTCAATTACAAACTCTCCTTTCTCGATATCTTCTTCCGCCACAACTCCCATTCCGCATTTATCAGTCTGAACTAAGTAAAAACTATAACTTTGGAAGATCAAAAGCCAAACCAAGAAATGACTGGGTATTTACCTTCACAATTTTCATTTTCTTCATAATTCTTTGGTGAAATGGTTTGTTTAAGCATGAACTCCCACAGTTGCAGCCAGCGGTGCAGCTAGACATCAGCATACTGCAATAGTGAATTGGAGGCTAATTGGACACATTCATCGAGTCGTGAAAGAGTCATGTCGCGCAGCTTATTGTGAAAAGTTGAACATCACTTCCATAGAATTTAAGAAGTCTTTCGTGGGATCATAATAGTTATAAAAATTGCCAGAAAAGTTCCTCTTTCCAAAGTAAGGGAACCAAATAACTGTAAGCATGAGAATATTTCCAAAACTGAATTCCTTACCTGCACAGGCAATCTTGACCACAAACAACAGAAGATTCAGCGGATGTGCTACATAAACAAAAAATGCCATCCTCTTCCAAACGTTTTTTAATCTTCTTGGTGAGATATATGTCTACGAAAGTTAAGCTCCGCCAAAATGAACTCAAAAAGGGCATTGCAACGAAGGAAGCAAAGAGAGCCTTGTAATTGTAAACGGAGAAAATAGCAATATTTTAGCAATACAAGATTGCTCACAGACAAAAAGGCATAAACAATAAACTCATTCAATGCCAAAGATTAATGTAGAAAATATCATATGGTTGCGTTGATGGATACTTTTCCTGATGGAACTGTAAGGCAGAGGTTTTGATTTATTCAAAGATTCAGGGAGCTCAAAATCAACTGGACTTCCAAGCTGATTCACCAACCTATTGAATACCTGTTCAATCCCAACACATTTTGCCTTCTGGGAAGAGATAGCAAAGAACATAAAATTACAAATGAGAAAGAATAAGTTTCGGATACAGTAATGACGCACACAACGCAACACGAATCTGATGAGCAGTCGCACATTACCAGTAATAAGGCGCATTCTTTGCAAAGTGGGTTGATCGAAACGATAACAACGTTTCAATCATAGGGAGGGAAGCCAAACATTTACAACTTCATTTTCTTATCACTAACAGATAGTTAATGAAAAGAAGAGGAGCAGTAATATTGCGACAACATCATGCATTTTAAGACACAGACAAGCGAATTTATGATCATCCTACCCTTCTCGTAGCCTTCATCCTACTATCCGTTAGCGATCCAAAATGTACACAGCGTAAGAAAACTCAAATATCCGCCTCCCGCCCAAACAATATCACCTTTCTTGGTCCAAACAAATACTGACTTAGCGTAATAAAGACAATTACGGTTGTGATCTGTGAGCAGTGAGTGCTCTGAGTAAACTGAGTGGAGAAGAAGGAAATGGATTCACCTGGAAATTGTTGGGAAGGAGTTGAAGTGTTCTGCGAGAATTTGGACTCGAAGTTATCTTTTTCTTTTACAGTTTTTTTTTTTGTAACTCATCTCTGTTTTTGAATTTATTTGTTACAATATGTAAGAATATAGGTATATCAATATCATCTGGTATTATAAATGGGGATGTAGCTCAGATGGTAGAGCGCTCGCTTAGCATGCGAGAGGTACGGGGATCGATACCCCGCATCTCCATTTTATTCATCTATTTGTCTGTTAATTCTTTTTTTCAACTATTTACCATCTCTTCCATTACTTATCCGTGATATGAGACAAAATCCACATGGCGAACGATGGTTGGTGAATGCTATTCTCTCTCTTGTTTTGCGCACCTCAAGATTTGTGCTCGCTCTGCTAATCTGAATCTGAACGGCAGAGACCTTAGTCCTCCTCATCATCATCATCATCACCATCATCCTTACCATCTTCAAATCTCTAACGAGCTTCATAGGTCGAGTATGGGCAAGACAGTGAGGAAGCTAGATGTATTACCCCAAGTCCCAGCTGATATAGACATAGCCAATTCAGTCGAGCCACTTCACATCTCTGAAATAGCGCAAGAACTCGCCCTCAAGCCCCAACACTACGATCTCTACGGAAAATACAAAGCTAAGGTATTCTAATCCTCACAATACAGATCTCTAATGTAACATCTTCGCAGTAAGCAGCAGATTATCGTCTCTTGTATGTTGTAATGTAACGATTGGTGGCGCGGGCATTAACCTTTTCCAGGTATTACTGTCCGCGCTTGACGAATTCGAAGGAAATAGAGATGGGTATTACGTGGTTGTCGGTGGAATCACGCCTACGCCCCTCGGCGAAGGCAAATCCACCACCACCGTCGGCCTATGCCAGGCTTTGGGAGCCTTTCTTGACAAAAAGGTCTGGAAATTTTTTCCTTTTTTCTCGGATTAGATTTTGGTGAAGCTCTGATCAGTGGAAGGTCTGACCGTTGATTTTCTTACAGGTGGTGACTTGCCTACGCCAGCCATCGCAGGGGCCCACCTTCGGAATCAAAGGAGGGGCGGCGGGCGGCGGCTACAGCCAAGTAATACCCATGGACGAATTCAACCTCCACCTGACGGGCGACATACACGCAATAACCGCCGCCAACAACCTCCTCGCCGCAGCCATCGACGCGAGAATCTTCCACGAATCCTCACAATCGGACAAAGCCCTCTTCAACCGCCTATGCCCTCCCAATAAAGAAGGCAAGAGGGCCTTCAACGAAATAATGCTCCGCCGATTGAAGAAGCTGGGAATCACAAAAACGAGCCCCGAAGAACTGACCCCCGAGGAAATCAAGAAATTCGCCAGGCTGGACATCGACCCCAACTCCATCACCTGGCGTAGGGTCATGGACGTAAACGACAGGTTCTTGAGGAAGATCACCGTGGGCCAGGGGCCTGAGGAGAAGGGAATGGTAAGAGAAACTGCCTTCGATATCTCGGTCGCCAGCGAAATCATGGCCGTCTTGGCTCTTACGACTTCCTTGCCCGACATGAGGGAGCGTTTGGGCAAAATGGTGGTCGGCAATAGCAAGGCTGGCGAGCCCGTCACTGCCGACGACTTGGGCGTCGGCGGGGCCCTCGCAGTGTTGATGAAGGACGCCATAAACCCGACCCTGATGCAGACTTTAGAGGGCACGCCCGTCCTAGTCCACGCGGGCCCGTTCGCAAACATAGCCCACGGAAATTCGTCCATAGTGGCCGATAAGATCGCGCTGAGGCTCGTTGGGCCCGGCGGGTTCGTGGTGACTGAGGCGGGCTTCGGGGCGGATATTGGAACGGAGAAGTTCGTCAACATAAAGTGTCGCTACAGCGGGCTTACTCCTCAGTGCGCCGTGATAGTGGCCACGGTTCGGGCCTTGAAGATGCACGGGGGCGGGCCCGAGGTGGTGGCTGGGAAGCCTTTGGGCCGGGCCTATACGGAGGAGGACGTGGCCCTCGTGGAGGCTGGGTGCGTCAACCTGGCGAGGCATATAGTGAATACGAAGGCTTATGGGGTGAACGTCGTCGTGGCTGTGAATAAGTTTTCGACCGATTCCGAGGCTGAATTGAACGCTGTGAGGAGCGCTGCTTTGTCCGCCGGCGCTTTTGATGCAGTAATCTGCACCCATCACGCCCATGGAGGGAAAGGAGCGGTAATTTTCTTATCTTACACGGGTTTTTAATTACTTCGACTCCAACTTGTGGGAACACGTTAAAGATCAAATCTTTAACTGCTTCGACTAAGAGCCATTAAGGATTCCCTTCATCTTTTGTCGATCAAGAACGAAACTTTACCGTATCTGAAGCTGAAAAGATGGTTCATTTGATGTATCATCGCGCATAAACTTTTCTCGCTCGTCTTCCTTTCCCAGGTGGATCTTGGGCTTGCTGTACAGAAGGCGTGCGAGGGCGTTACGCAGCCATTGAAGTTCTTGTACCCTTTGGACGTAAGCATCAAAGAGAAGATAGAGGCGATTGCGAAGTCGTACGGGGCGGCTGGGGTTGAATACTCTGAGCAGGTAATATATATGGGTTATGAAATTTACTTCGTTTCCAAGGGGTTTAAATTAAATGTGATTTGTGTCGTGATTATTTTATTAGGCGGAGAAGCAGATTGAAATATACACGAAGCAGGGGTTTTCGAATCTGCCGATATGCATGGCGAAGACGCAGTACTCATTTTCGCACGAGGCGTCGGCGAAGGGAGCACCTTCGGGTTTTGTGCTTCCAATTAGGGACGTGAGGGCGAGCATCGGCGCTGGGTTTATATATCCGTTGGTGGGGACGATGAGTACCATGCCTGGGTTGCCGACGAGGCCGTGCTTTTACGACATCGATATTGATACCACCACTGGCAAAATTGTGGGCCTCTCTTAGTTTCTGAGCTTTTTTTTTTCTTTTTTTGGGTGATTTAGTAGAGTAGTTTATTGTGTTCACCTGTTCTGTGTAATAATAATACTGAGACTGAGCCTGAGATAGACAGAACTGTAACGTTTCTCCGTGCGTTAAGTTTTCTTTGTTTTCATCCCTTTTCTTTAAAGCTTCTTTTTGTTCAATTTTTCTTCGCAAAAATCTGATCTTTTGGTTATGGGGGTGGAAATATCAAATTCAACCTTTTTAACAACCGTATTTTGAATAGGTTTAGTTCAATAATAAACAACGCAAAACTTCTTTACACTGTAGATAACCATACCATATGTTTGAATAGCAGTAAACTAGTAGAACATAATCAAGACCGACAAGAACAACGAATATCAACATCTAAAGACCATAAACAAGAAACAATGCCAAGAAGAAAGGGGAAGGAAAAAGCCTCACAAACAAAGATATGGATGCAATGCTTATTAGCAGAACAGACACAGGTGATCTCTTCTCTCTTTCAATTTGCAGCCAGTGCATGATAGGCCGACGATTCCTACTTTAAAACTCTTATTTGCTGTACAAATATCTCCGGGCTGTTACGCTTTCACGATCAAGCAATTTCATTTAGGGCTATCCTTCGCAATGTCATCCTCTTCCATTTGAACTCCTCCCACAATCACACGTTCAGACGATTCTATAGCTTCATCCTTCGCTAATGTCAAATCAGACGAATTCTCACATTTATTCTCTCCTGAATTTTCAGTTGCTTCAGATTTCTCCCCCGCCTTAAACTCAACGTTTGTATAGCCTTTTCTATCTTCGACATCGGTAAAGTCACCATACTTGTTGTCTTTGCTTACTTCATCAGCATTATGTCGTATAATGGTATTCTTTTCTGCAGTGATCACAGCATCGATCCTCTTCACTTTAGAGCTCCCTTCTCCGTGGGTATTGTCTTCGCTTGAATCGCCATTATTGTCCTCCATGGAATGCACTTCCTCCTCGTGACTCTCAGTATCGTTCTCAGAATCATTCTCCAGCACCTCCTCGCTACCACCATTTCCCCTCATCTCCAAGAACTGCAGCCTTCTCCTCATATCACCCAACTCCCTCTCCATCAAGAACAACCTCTCCTTCAAAATAAGGTTCTCCTCTTCCAACTGGGCAATGTGAGTATCCTGATCGTCGACCCTGTTTTCAAGCACGTTGTGATACTCCATCCCGCCAGCACCGTTAGGGTTGAATACCATCTCAAACCGACTCAAATCTTGGTCCAATCTCCTCTCCACCTCAAGGTGCTCCTCCACGTCACTCTCGCTTGACCCTCCATCGTCTTCCTCCTCATCCTCGTGCCCAGGGGAAGACCTCAGCCTAATGAAACCCTTCATCGACCCATACCCATCCACGCCCCACTCTTCCTTTGCAGTGTCCACCAAGGCCTCCCTCGACGGAGAGAAAATTGGAGTCGGCAAAACAGCAGGAGTGCCCGGAGATGGAGACACCAAGGATGCGATGCCGCCGCTCCTCTTAGCCCTGATTAAGAAAGAAGTAGTGTTCCTAGGAGCAAAGGGAGCAGACCTATTATTACCATAGTAGTTGTTATAACTGTAGTTTCTGTTACTTGCCCCGCCAAGAGTCGGGTTATTACCCATGTTTTTGTTGTTGTAATTGTTATACTTCTTCTTTGGAAAGAACTTCCTAGTCTTCAATCTATTCTGACGCTGCAATTCATTCAAGCCTGGAGGCTGATAATTGCCAAAGTTCACATTCCCAACACCACCACCATTTCCAATCATATTTCCAGCAACACCGCCAGGAAGTCCAATGGAACCAGAAATCAGGTTTTGAGGAAAGTCATATCTCCTATTATCATTAGATTTATTCGACCTTTTACCCTTCCAAGTACTCCTAGGTCCCAAAGAATTATGATAAGGTGCTAGTGGTTTAACTGAACTAGAGAGGTTAGGGTTCGGAAATTGAGGAAGAGGAGCTGCCCACATACCGTAGTTTTGATTCATCGGTACCATCTGCACACAAAAAATACAATCATCAGCAAATCCAGGTCATTCCAAATTATTAAGAAGAAAAAACAAAGCTCAACGAAGAGGTTTAGGAGTATTATTAATTACCTGTGGTTGAGGCTGGGAATTCATCTGATTCATAGTCATCATGTTCTGACTCATGCTCATCAATTGCGGCGGCTGCTGCTGCTGCTGCTGTGGAACTTGATTCATCATCGCCTGTTGCTCGTTCATGTCAGCTTCGCAGACCGACTGTAGTTAATCTCAAAGCAAATCAATCCAAAAACCCCAAAATCGCCGGACGATTTTCTTAGGCTCAATCAATACGCCGATCTGTCCACTTTTCGAACTCAAAACGCTAAGATTTCAAATTCCAACGGAGAGTTATAACCCCGATCGAAACTGAAAATCACAATCAAACCCTAGAAAAGCGAAACAAAAAAAATATTCAGGAACCGCAGGTTATCTAAGACTGAAATCAGATCTAAGGACGACGGCGAGTTAATCAAATTTCAATCTTATTTCTCTGCTGGCGTTCGAATTATAATTTCTTTTTATAAATCTTTTTCTTCTTGTAAAATTTCAGGTCGATTTTGTTTGACGTCTAATGCGTGGTTGCACGAGGCTAGGGGCTGTTTATATAGAGGCGCGATGGACAATGGACGGCTGAGATTATCTTATATCTTTGAACGGTAGAGATTGAGAAAGCGTGGAAGATAAGAGCGGTTAGGAGTAGAGTAGGGTTCGGTTTAGTTTTTATTATTATGGAAACCTCCTCAGATTCATGATTATTTACATCGAGTGCCATTATTCTCAATACGACGTCGTTGCGGGCTTTTTCACGTTCTTTTTGTGAGCACATTGGCACGAGAATCGTGGAATGCGTTTTGTCTTATTTTTGCTTTTATTTTTTTGTTCTTTTCTTTTTCTGAAGGTAAACTAAGGAATCGTTTTGCTATTTATTTAGTGGCACGAAAGAGACTCTTGTGAGTAAGCAACGATAAGATTTGTATTGAATTGAGAAACTGACGCCATTAAATTCGATTTCTCCTTAAATCATTCAATTCCGTTCACATAAAATACAAAAAATAGATTTCTAATTTATAAAACATAATCCGATTGGGTTGGAATCTCAAGAGTCAAAAGGTTGTTGTTGGGCCTAACGTTAATGGTCTTGGGCCCAATTGGGCCTCATAATAACTCCGATTGTCCGATATGATGTTTGACTTAGTCTGCTGGGAAGTCAACAAATGAGTTGTACGATGGTTATTATTTCCTCAATTGTCTTATATTTTAATGACGCCCTTAAAGATATTTACGTAGCAAGTTGATAATACAGCTGGAAAAATTGAATGCTTTTACAGTAATAATACTATCTTAAATAATAACACGTTCTGATTGTGTCTTCTAAGCTATTAACTTTGTCCCAACAAACAAACGATTGGTCATCTAATTGATGAAGTCTCACGAGGGAAGTAAATTGTGTCTCTTTCATGTCGCTACCATTTATCATGCTTGAATCTCAGTCTCCCCTTTATTTATTTTTTCTTCTTAATAAATATTACTTTTATCTTTTCTTTTTCCTTACAGAACGTGTTAGTACAGTATTAAACTAGCTAATCAACTCATTGGTACTAGGCTAGCATTATCTTTGTAATCCTTAGACAAACATGTCGACCTAGGATACCAAATTGTGTAATTTCAAAAAACCCAATATTGACTCTTAAAAGCTAGTTGCTTTGTTTATTATTAGGGAGCATATTATTAATCAAATGTTCAATGCGCGTTCCTTTCTTTTAGAGACCATAGAAACTAACGAGTGTTGTTGTATGTAATAAGCAACGTTTAAAAAGAAAAACTCAGGAAATCTTTTTTCAAGTTGACATAGATTCTCACCCTTTTCTTTTCCTTCTAAATTTCAATTCCCACTAGCGCCAAGGAAAAAAGATAAAGATATTACTTATATCTTGTATGTTAATTAATCCAAAAGAAAAGGGTCTTATTTTATTTATCCTTAATGAAACAATAATCATCACCCTAGCTAGTGAGATTAGATTGAATGAATGCTAACTACTCTTGTAAGTTCAATCCTTTTGCACCGAAATCTTAGTTTTCCGTTCACATTAGGTTCTGTCTTCAGACACACACACAAAAAAAAATTAAGTACGTTTATCTAAAATATACTATATGAAATGAATAAGATGACGCCCATTACAGTCTTGAAAAGTGAATACGAAAAACCAATCACACAAAACATATCTTCTTCACGCGTCTCTCTCTCTCTCTCTCTCTCTCTCTCTCTCTCGTGCTTCTTAAATTCTTACAAAGAGCTAACTTGGTGCCAGTTGTTTCACTAAACATAGCCCACTTATTTAAAATCTTTTTAACTTATCTATATATCTCTCTCCGTGCTTTGCTTCTCTTCTTCCCATCGTGTTCTCAGATTTGTGTCTGTACTCTTCAACCAACGTCCTAAAGCAAAGCAATCCAATTACTACTGCTCATCTGGGATTTTTTGGAGAGGAGTGCAGAAAAGCGCATGTATTTATTTTATATGCTTTCACTCACTACTACTGTGTGGCAGATTTGATTTGTACGGCTCTTCTAACAGTTTACTGGTAAGAAGTTCATCATTCATTATCTTCATACTATTGTCTGAAACTCAAGCATGAATCCCTTTTTCCTTGTATTGCTTGGATGCCCATTAGAAGCAGTGATGAGAGTATCTGTAAGCCCAAGAACAGTATAGTCTTACACAGATCTGTTATTCCTACAATCTTTTCTTGGTCTTTTTCTCATTTGCATGTGCTTATGGAGTGTTGATTCTTGCAGATAAATCAGAATATGGCCTCAAAATTTAGGTTGAATTTGAGTATATACTGCTGTTAGATTAGAATCACAGAAATCGCTTCCTTCTGCGGATATGTCCCAAAATAAATAGAAAAAAAAAAAAAGGATCTTTACACACATTTTCCATTATCTTTGGTAAGCTAATCATTGTTGCTTGCAAACTTATATCTTTGTGAAAGAAAAAAGCCCCTCTCCTGACATTTCCATCCTCTACTCTCTAAAGCCAACATTTATTTTTTACTTACACGATATTATTCTCTAACACGCTCATGTGTGATTCAGACAAGATCAAAGATGAGGAAAGTCAAATCAAAGGGCAAGAAGCTATCGGCCGGCGCCAGCAACGAAGAACCCACGAGCGATGAAGAGAGAATCCCAACACAGAAGAGGAGAGGAAGGCCTCATAAAGCAATAAAGGACGAAAAAACCCAAGAATTATCAGCTGAGAGAGATGAAGAAGACAGCGAGGAAACGACTAATGGCAGCAGAAGCAAAGGATCCAAGAACAACAAGGCTGATTCGATAGGTAATAAGAAACGCAAAAGCAACGATAATGTTGAAATGGAAGAAGTCGAAAAATTTCCTGGGAATGAGAGTATGGGAAGATCGAAGCAGTCGAGGCATAGGAGGAAAGGGAAGCCTTGCCGAGCGCCCGAGGCAGTTGTCGAGTGCACCTGAGAAATTTTCTGGGCAAGTTTTTTTACTGTTAGAAAACTTTTTACTTGGGCTTGAGAAGATGAATGCAATGCAGACCATGTGATTGATGTTTGAGACTATTAGCTTATATTTGTTTTTCACATTTCTTTGTCATGGATAATAAACCGATTAGGAGAGATAAATGGGCCGATAAAGCCCCATATTTTATTGAGCTGAAAATGTTTAATTTATGGGCCTATGAGAATAATGGGCCTTAAAATGTTCATCTTTAATTGGGAATTTTAGTAACTAATAAAATTTAAGATTAGAATCATACCAAATCCAATATCCCAAGCTCTTCATGCATTAATGTACTAAGGCAATAATTACGCATGAAAGAAAGGTGGGTTTTGTTCTCTTTCGTAAAAAAAATCTTACTTGTCATGTTCGTCTTTCTATATTACTCAAAGTATTCTACTAAAATGCTTATGTGGAATTTTAAGTAGACAGATTGTGTGTCTCTTAATTAAGGTGCAACCTTTTTATTATTTCAATGGGAATGATGAGTTGATGGCGTTAAAAATTGGGGAAATTCCAATTAGCAAATTTCATCACAACTGAAATATTAATGTTAGGGATCTACTGAAAATGTTTCGTAGTTATTCCCCTGGTTTGCTTGCAAGGGCTTAATTTTATGGAGAGTGGTGGAGGATAGTTGACTTTGTAATCAAATTTGAAAATATCCATCACTACACTAGCGTGTAATAAAATATACATTGAACAGTTTACTTCAATTAGTTTTAGCTGATATGTAATGAGTATGATATCGAATCATGGTTGAGATCATTTTTCTCTCCAAAGTTTGTGATTGAAGCAATTTTCTATGACCTTCCCAGTAACGTAGAAGGATCATTTCAACTGTTTTTATTTTCATTTTACATACACTTATTAAACGCTAATAAAATGTGCCCGACATGACACAATCAAACATGTTAAAAGATGTATTAAGTGATACTATGTAAAACGAAAGATATTGGATTTGAACTATTGAAAAAAGATACCGCATTTTGGTATATACCGAGATGTATACCGAAGCTATTTGCTTGGAAATAATCGTAGAATGACCTCACACATATATTTACACTATTACATGGATTGTAAAATACAATAGACGCGGTTTCAAATTTCGTTTCATTCATTTTAATTTTGTTATTTTTCATTTGTTTCCCAAAGCCATAACAAACACAAGATAATCCAGGACGAAATGCCCAAGGATATTGCTCTTGTCTCCATTAGTTGATATATTTGCGAAGCTTCCACATTTAATATTATATTAGTGCTTTAGTTTGGGAAGATACCATTCTTTGATCACATATTCAGTTACATTTAACGGGTAACTGAATAATAACAATAAAATAACAATGATGATGACGATAAACTAATAAAATTCAGTTAGCTAATGCAGTAAAACCTCTATATATTCATAACATTGGGAACATGAAATTTTATTAATTTATAGAGATATTAATATATCGATAAATTAATATTTTATTAATTAAAAGTGAGACTCTTTAAATTAACAAATTTAGAATGTATTGACGACAAATGAATTCAAATATTTTTCATTAATTATATTCATGAAACGATTTACAAGTGCGAATTAATGAAAAATATCGTTTGAAAATTAGTCAGGGTACAACAGCAAACGCTCGCAGGATATCATTAGAGTATCGTTCAGCCAATTTTCAGAAGGGATGGGGATATTTAAGCGATAATGGCGACAACAATCCTTCATATTTTTCTATTGCAGCTAGAAAACTCGACATCGGAACTATTGATTGCAATTAAAAAAGTTAGGGATAAAATCCAATTAGATTAAAATTTAAGAAAATATAGTAACAAATAGATTCTTATTTTAGCAAATTACCATAGTTTATAATTGTAATTTTTATGAATTATTAATTTAGAGTTTTTATGGGACCTACTATTTATAAAGGGATTTTTCCAAAAATTATTATATTATTATCTTATCGAATTTGATAATTTTTTACAAAGGCCCAAGTCGGGACCGGAAGATTTTATTAATTTAGGAGTTTATTAATTTATAGGGTATTAATTTATAGAGGTTTTACTGTACATATTGCGTTGTGTGGACATTTTCTCTTAGATAATAATTACAGAAATAAAACACATCTTAGATATTCAAGGAGCAACATCATTCGTTCATATATTGATAAGGGTTTCCTCTTGAGATTAAATACCATTAATCCCACAAGTCACATCATTGCATCAAACTAATCAAATTCATCAAAACCTAAGCTCCAATTGTTTACAACGCTAACGCAAAAGAAAAAAAATTAACTGAAAGATAATCAAATCAATGCTGGCCGCCTCCTCTCATAGTATAAAATAACAATAATTGAAAAGCATAATAATTGGAATATCTCCAACATACAGACGAATATACCAATTTAATTCTGTGAAATAACCAAAGACTGCTCATAGTTTTCAAAATACAATTCACAGTGAAAAATGAAATAGTTTTATCTCTAGTTTGTCACATACCCTTCGAACTATAAAAGGCATCTCCGTGAGAAGAAATTATTTAGGTAAAAGGGATCAACAAAAAGAAGTGACATTGGTCAAGGTTGTAAGAATTATAACATAAACTATTCATCTTTTCTGCCATTTGGCATTACAAGGTTCCCTCTCTGAAGCACTTCATGCAAAAGCCAGTAGTAGTGTCATTTCATGCTTATATCAAATCAGCTTCTTTTTTCAATAGATTTTATTGACAAGCAAAATATGCATTATATTATTATTTTTACTACAATAAAAAAAAAAACTGATTAAGAGTTTCTCCTTACATAGCAACATCATGCAATGAAATTGTAATTGTTACCTTTGATCTTTTCAGAAACATAGATGTAACCTATGTAGATTTGTCCTCAAGTTTTGATCTTTAAATCCCAGGCACTGCAGAACAAGAAAAAGGATAAGCAGTTTCGAAAATGGATCCCGAAAAATTACTCGAAGATCAGTTCACAAAGTTACATCCAAGCATGCCCGTGAATACGAGGATCGCAATTTTAGGGGGCGGGCCGAGTGGATTATCGACTGCTTATGCTCTATGCAGGCTTGGTTACAGCAATGTAACAGTGCTTGAGAAGTATCACACAGTTAGTGGAATGTGTGAATCGGCAGATATTGAAGGTGAACAAATAGAAAAGATGCATTATTACCTTAGTATGTAATGACCTTACATTTTGCTTGAGTTTACAGGGAAGGTTTATGATCTTGGAGGACAAGTCCTTGCAGCTAACAGTTCTCCCACCATTTTCAACCTGGCAAAAGAGATGGGATGTGAGCTTGTCGAAATGGATTCTCACAAACTAGCACTCATTGATAGCTCAAATGGGAAGTTTCAGGACATTCGAGTAGCAGATGATTATGTATCAGCAATCTCAGTAACTTTAGAGCTTCAGGTGTGTGTGTTTGTCTGAATGAACATTGATGTATATCTAGGATTTTTGTAAGTATTTTACAGATCGAAGATTTCATACCTACGATGCAGGAGAAAGCAAAAGAATCTGGTAAAATAGGAGTCCACGCCGTGAGTGACTTGGCATCAGATCAAACTCCATCTTTTCTCGAGGCTCGAGGGCTGAAATCTGTCCCTAAATCGGTACAATACGGTTATACTGCGTCGGGGTATGGATTCGTACAAGACATGGCTTACGCTTACGTCCACGAATTCACGAGAACATCCATGGCTGGAAAGATCAGACGCTTCAAAGGAGGATACATGAGTTTCTGGGAGAAACTCAGCGAGTCTTTGCCAGCGCAAGTTCTCTGCAACGCAGAAGTAATCGAAGTCAGACGACGGTCCTCGGGCGTAAATCTCGCCCTGAAAGAAGGCGAAGAGGACTTAAAGACTTTAGAATTCGATAAAGTTGTAATATCGGGAGCTTTTCCTTTCAAGAATGGGAAGACATATCGTTCGCCGCTAGTCACCTCATCAGGTTTTAGGAATCTCCCTTTGATCTTTCTTGATCTTTTCTGTATCTTCTGAATGTAATTTTTCCGTATCTGCAGATTCTGAGAGCGAAGTAATGGATTATACCGATCTTGAAAAGGAACTATTCAGCAAAGTTCAAACGATAGATTATTACACGACGTGATGAAGATCAAAGGATTCGAACACATACCCGTTGGATTCTATTACTTTGGAGAGTTCATGGACGACCCGAAAACCATAGGAAATCCAGTGGCAATGCAGAGATTTTATTCAGACACTGATATCTTCTTGTTCTGGTCATACGGTAACTCGAATAACATCAAAGGAGACCAAGTTACAGAGTTAGCTAAGGATGCAGTAATAAGAATGGGAGGAAGAATCGAACAAGTGGTTCTTCAGAGGCGGTTCAAGTACTTTCCCCACGTTAAGAGCCAAGGTAATGTCTCATCAATCTTGATATTTTTTTCCTTCCCTTGATCACAGTTAGTGTATGGACAAACAAACAACTTTGTATGTAGATATGAAAGACGGGTTCTACGAAAGAGTAGAAACCGAGCTTCAGGGTCAAAGCAACACTTATTACGTCGGCGGGCTTATGGCGTTTGAACTCACAGAAAGGAACTCGAACTACGCCATGGCTTTAGTCTGTAAGCACTTCGCTTGCGACGAACCGATCCCAAGATTTCCTTACGTAAAGGTAGTTTATTCTCAATAGCTTCATCATCCTAAGATCAGAAGATAAAATCGTAAATACAAAACAGTTATCTCATTGCATCTTTTCATGCAGAGACTGATCCCA
>JAPQWV010004634.1:0-27997 GCA_027422505.1 Craterostigma plantagineum
AGCAAATTACTACAATTGTTTGGTTAGGAATCTCAACGAGAGAAAGCGACCCTCAATTGTAGGATAACCGAAGCTACCACTACGATTACTAACTTAGAAGCCCAATTAGAAGAATCAAATGCAAAAGTTAGTAAACTTGGTGTAGAATTAGATGCCTGTCAAGTCTCCAAAACTACAATAGAAAATAACTATGCTCTTTTAGGGGAAGAACGAAAGAAGTTATATACTAAGGTTAAAAAGTTAGAAGATCTTCTTGTTAGAAGGGGACAAAATGAACAGAAAGTATTTTTAAATCAACACAAGGACTTAGAATTTTATGATTATAAATTTGGCTTAGGCTTTGAGAACCCACGATGTTTGTCAAAAGTTGATTGTAAAGCAAGTTTACGACATTCAATACATGGGTTTAGGATTAACAGATCTTATGGTTTTTACTAATGCTAAAGAAATAGATGCTTTAGAAGAAACCAATAGAAAAGACAAGACTAGGGTTGAAATTCCCTTCTCCTACACTGAATTGAATCAAAGCTACAACATTAGCGAACTTCCCAAAGGTTGGAGTCTTGAGTCAATTAAACTACCCGAAGATCTTTCTATTAAAAAAGAAGCACAAAATCATCATTCTGAAAATTCTCTCTATATACCACCTATTGTTAGGAAAATTGAGGAGTTAAGGGGCTCAATAAAAATAGAACGAGAGAATTTGAAGCTGAAAAAGAAAAAGTTCCTAGAAGAGGTTGAAAAATCTCAAAGCTTCTTCAACATTCCAAGTTATTTCCCACGCTATCCAAAAAGCGTGAAAATTGGAAAAGCGCCTTCAGTAGATCATAAAGTATTATTAGAAGTGCTAAGCCTAACACTATTTCACATACGTCTACAGGGAGCGTAGGGCCAGCACTAGATACGAAGGCGTGGGTGTCTAGAATAAAAATGGAGAAGTCAATAGATTTGAACGTTTCCAATATCGTTTCTTCTTCTGCAAAAAAAAGACACTCGGAAAAATAAAAGAGCCATTTCCTCGTTACAAATACTTGCTTCTACTCACTCCCTCAAACCAATCACATTTAGAAGCACTAATTCGAAATAGGCTCCACATCGAACACAAAATTATAATTCTAATACAAATGCATCTAGGATGATACGTAGGAAATAAGATCCAGCCATAGAGAAAACATATGGCGCTATACATGCTTTCTCACCCAAGGTATCCCGTTAAGATTGAATCCCCAAGCACCTTAGGAGACTATCCAATGAAAAGATCTTTCCTCACTCAAGCCTACTCTCGTGCATTTGCTCGTGCTGAAATTCAACTTCCCTGTCTGGTTCAACCCACTTGGGTTCCTAAAACAATCCTAAGAAGACAAAAGCCATAAAGGCTAAGTCTCCTAAAGCAAACCCACCCAAGTTACTTCTTTGAAGGCACCTTGGGTCGCTAAATCCTATCGATAATAACTTAGGAACCATATCTGAACCAAATTCTAAATCTGCTAATCTGAGAGGACCCATTTTTAAGTGGGTACCTAAAGCTCTCTAAATTATTTTTGCAGATCCATCATGAGTGGTACCTTGACTCTGGTTGCTCCACACACATGACGGGAAATCAAGAGCTGCTGAGCAACTATCAAGACCGACTGAATGGAAAAGTCAGGTTTGGAAACAACGATTCAGCCTCGATTCTAGGACTTGGGGATATCATTATGGAGAATCTGACTATAAAAGATGTCTCCTACGTCGAAGGCCTCCGCCATAACTTGTTCAGCATAGGCCAGTTCTGTGATAAAGGGTTCCGGGTGGTCTTTCATGCTGACCGATGCAGAATTTTGGATAGTCAGGACACACAGAACTCCTTCAAAGACTTCGGAAATCAAATCTGTACACGATAAACCTGACGTCCGTGAGCCCGCGACAGCTGTATGCCTCTTCTATCGGACTGTTTTACAGAGGAACAGCTTATGGCATGAACGAACGTCTCATTTGAATATGAAAGCTCTCCAATGCCTTTCTACGAAAACGTTGGTCAACGGTCTTCCAACTATACTACTACAAAGGGAGCATCAATGTTCGGCATGTCAATTTGGAAAAATGAAGCGAGCGTCTCATCATGTCAAACAAATTGCATCTACTTCTCGCCCATTGGAACTAATCCACATGGACCTCTGTGGGCCAATGCAGGACACAGAGTATCAATGGACGCAAGTATGTGCTAGTTATCGTCGATGACTACTCTCGCTACACGTGGAAAAAGTTCTCCGAACCAAAGATGAGACCGGTGACTTGATTATCAACTTTGTGAACACTACTCAAAATCTGCTGCAACAGACTATTCAAGTTATTCAAACAGATAACGGCACTGAGTTCAAGAACAATCACCTCAGTGAGTTTTATCAGAAACCTGGAATAAGTCAACACTTTTCAGCCGCCAAGACTCCTCAACAGAAGGGGGTAGTCGAACGAAAGAACAGACTCTAGTGGAAGCCCGCGCGTACGATGCTCCTCCACTCTGGTCTTCCACATTATCTGGGGGCGGAAGCAGTAAATACCGTCTGTTTCACTCAAAACAGGACGGTAGTTCACAAGCGCTTTGATAAGACTCCGCGAAATTATCAACAAATGAGTACCCAACATCTCTTTCTTCAAAGTCTTCGGGTGCAAGTGCTTTGTGGCGAACGACAGAGAGCACCGTGCTAAGTTCGACCCTAAAGCACTCGAAGCAACCTTCGTCGGGTATTCTTCAACATCCAAAGCGTACCGAGTATACATCAAGTCCAACCGCCAATTAGGAAAGCTATAACGTCACTTTTTACGAAGTGAACGAGATGGCTTCTGGTCACTTCAGTCCAGGACCCGTGCTCAACCCGATGGCTCCTGCACACCTCAGTTGGACCCGTACCTAACCAGATAGCTTCTGAATATACAGTTCAGAACCTGTTTTCACTGGTGTGTTGGCACAAAACCAAAAGAAGATGGCAACAACTCCGAATTCAACGTCAGAAGAAGCAACGAGACTTGCATTAGACGATTTGGACTCTCTCTTCGAGCCAGTATATCGGTCACACATTACTACACTACAGTGGATTTTCCACCCGACGAGACCGACGTACCAAGTTATTCTCACGTCCCTACTCACCCGATGCAGAATTGCCACAGAAAACGAAGAAACTACAGTGGTTATTGAGGAAGAATCATCAGAGACGATCGATCCAAGTGCAGAATTGGAACTTCCTCAAACAATTGATCAATCGGAGACTATAGGAAATCTAGACCCACACATGGCTGATGCATCGACTTCAGCCTTGCCTCATGAGCGCAAATGGACTAGAGGTCACTCGGTTGATCATATAATTGGCGATCCTTCGGATGGAGTAAGGACACGTCATCAACACAGTCTTTTCAGCTGCTTCCTGGGCCAAAACGAGCCTACTAAGGTAGCAGATGCACTACGAGACCCGGATTGGATAATTGCGATGCAAGAGGAAATCAACCAATTCAAACGTCTTCAAGTATGGACCTTAGTACCCGTCCACATGGGAAAACAATTGTCGGAACTAAATGGGTATTCAAAAACAAGAAGAATGAAGATTGTGAAGTGATCCGGAACAAAGCAAGGATTGTTGCGAAGGGATACAATCAACAGGAAGGCATCGACTACGACGAGACATATGCTCCTGTTGTAGCACCCGGGTCCTCGAAAATAGTAAGGCCAATAAATTTGCACAAAAAGTTGACCACAATTATGTGCTTTTCATGCATTAATTTTGTGCTTATGCGACTTACATGAAGTTTTTGTATGGTAAATTACGTGCTTTGGTAATCTGCGAAATTTGGCCAATTAAATTGTACCAAGTGACCCTCAATTTATTGGGAAGATTCAAAAATAGGCTAAGCTTAGAAGTTGAGGCCCAAAAAGAATTAGGTTAATGGGCCAAGCCAGGGTTGAGCCCAAAACATTTAGAAATGACCTTAGGAACAACTTTCCCTAAATCTATGGGATATTTTCGTCAATTACATCCCATCACCATACTTTAAAAGATAACATTTATCTAAAAAGCACTTCAAGCCCGTAAACCCCATTGATAAGGAACGAACTCAAGTTTAAGCAAGGGAGATGGAAGAGCCGAGTAGAAATCATCCAAGCTTGAACTAGGTAAAAGTTCTCACCCTAATTTTCGTATCCTTGTTTAAGTGATAGCACACTTTGAAGAATTCAAGCTCGGAATACATATCATGTGTAAGGTGGTTGTGCGATTATAAATTCCCCAAAACCTGTTCTAACTCGACTTTGTGACTTTAGACCCATCATAACATGTCTTAGGAACAATTAGGTACGAAAATTAAGTTTGGGTTGGCATTGCCTTGCTAAGCTCGAAAGATAGGATTTAGGGGTTCGTATCAATCTTTAACAGGTTCTTAGAAAAATATCTTTTAAATCTTTAAGCATAGAGTTTTGCGAATTAGAAGTTGTTTTGGCGAGCTTGGGATTTCACGAATTGAGTTCATTTGGCGAACTCGGGATCGCGAACTGTAGAAGAGACGAGGTTCGCGAATTCCAATCTATGTCGCTTGCATGGGCTCGCGAATTGGTGTTTTGTGGGTTCAGCATATCGCGAACCCTAGTTTTGCGAAGTGGTATTTTGCGAATCATAACCGCAAACTAAGAGTCGAGATGTTTCGCGAATGAAGGCTTTGCGAATTGAGGTTCGCGAATCAAGGGTAGTTGGCGAGCTTAGCATTTGGCGAACTCTATTGCGAACTCAGACATGGAATTTGGCGAATCCTATTTTGCGAAACCTAAGCCCCGAACCTGAAGAACTTTGCGAACTCGAGTTTTACGAACTCGGTTGGCGAATTAAGGATTGGCGGACAACTTCGCGAATGGAAGGAAATTTGGCGAGCTCATGTACTTCGCGAATTCATTCCGCGAGCTCACTTCGCGAATCGTTTGTAAGGCGGGACAGTTCGCGGGCCGTGCTCATTTCGCGAACTCACCAACTTCACGGGTTGGAGAGGTTTGCGAACCCTAGTCCGCGGAACACATACAAAGCTTCGTGAACTAAATGGACCTTGCGAATCGATCATTTGGCGAACCCTAAGTATTATAGATAGCATACTTCGCGAACCCTAGTTTTAAGATTACAATTCGCGAACTATATAATAAGGATTTCGCACACGAGTTCGCGAGGTGTAGACTTCGCGAATTAGAACTTCACACAAGTGCGAATTGAACCCCTTAGACGAAAAATCGTTTCAAGTTATAAAAAATATTTTCGCACCATTTAGACGAAAATCGCGAATTAAGGAAAAATATTTTCGCACCATTTAATCAGAAAAATAGTCCGATCCGATTCCAATGAGCATAGGCTCTTTCAACGCCCGATCATAATTGCCTATCGGTGTCCTCAGGGCCAATTTTCGGTATAGGTAGACGTTGCATTCGATAGAATTTTGGTACGAAAATTTACGTAGTCAACCGATATAATTTATAGACTGACTTTATAGCCTGTTCGAGTTTAAAGGATGAAATATTAGGAAATTCACCAGACCGGCTACCAAATAGCTTATGGACGAATTTTATGAACTTCGTAAACTTCATAAAGTTCCTAAGTCAAGTGAGATGTACCAAGTTAACTAGGACTCCTAAAGATATTATAACCAAGGAAAATACCTAAGTCAGTACGTAATTAATTAATTAAAATAGTGTCCTAACGATACTATTCTATGTCTAAGGTTTGGACTTAGGAGAATACCCGGGTCAGGTAGCGACTAATCCACGGACGCCAGGTAAGTAGAAATCCAACTACAACACATAACTTGCGTGTTATATGTTTTGTGTGACCATGTGCCTACGTGATTTCATGATTACGCCTGACTGATCGTAACGCCTTCATGTGACTAGCATAAATTGCATTTATTCGCATATGCATATTCATGTGCATGCACGAACTCATGGGGAATGGTCGGGGACTGAGTGTGCATAATGATATGTCGCTTGTACGCGACGAGGACTTGCCGATGTGGGCAAGTGTGTCGACTCATAGTTGAGTCAGGGGCTGTCTCTTATGCTACCAGGGCGGCGTTTAGCGTCGTCGTACTATTATTGTAGATATAATATTGATATCCTATGGATAGGATTTGGGCTTGGCCCATGGCGGTAAGGTGCGACCTGGAGGGTGCGACCGGGGGTATAAGCGGCACAGGGTGGAACCCTGGTGTAGGCAACCTCAGCGTAGGCTACCAGCGTGAGCGACCGCCGGACAGTCGGGGACGACCGGGTTCATATGGCGACCTAGGGGAACGATGTGCATCCTAGGGTTCGGCCATCCGGCGTGGACCGCTGTCGTATTGTCCCTGAGGGACGTGAGCTCTTGTGGTGCATAGTGAGATTAGCCGAGGGCCATGAGTTTTGCTAGTACGAGTACTAGGTGCATCGGCGTGGAATGCCCTTGCGAGTGTCATATGCATCGGCGCAGATCGCCCTTGCTTAGAAATTATGCATTGGCGTGGATTGCCTTTGCGGGGGAAGGGACACGTGCATACATGCATGATTTCTGCTTACTGAGCCTCGGGGCTCATTCTTTATGTTATTGCCTGTAGGAGCAGCGAGCACGGTACGTCACGTTAGATGACAAGGCCAATCTTTTGGAGCTTCGCGCTGCTTTTGGGGTGACGTGTGTGTATGGATGACGACTGTGAGGCCGGACGCATAGGAGCCTTTTTGCTGTGCCGACACACCTTCGTCCTCGTAGTTAGATCATGTCTGGAACTTAGTGTTCGACATGTATTCTTTGACTTGTACAGAACATCATTCCATTATGTAAATGGAAAAAGAAAAATTTTATACGCATTCTCAGTGTACCTTACTACTCATAACTCGCTAGGCACGTAGGGATGCGTTAGAATAGGCAGTAGGGACGCCGGGTCGTGACACATGTTGCCCCAATCGAAGCTACCCACTTCTTTTAGCTTATGCGGCTCACAAAGACCGCCTTTCTCAACGGCGTTTAAAAGAAGAAGTCTGTCGCTCAATCGAGAACATCCCAATCACGTCTATCGTTTGACAAAGCTCTCTACGGACTAAAACAAGCCCCTCGTGCTTGGTACGATGTCCTGAGTGAATTCCTCATGAAGTCTGGATTCATACGGGGAACGATAGACACAACTTCTTCATCAAATGGCAAGACAAAGATCTGATGGTCGTCCAATTATACGTCGACGACATAATCTTCGGATCAACTAATCCACGACTTTGCACGAAGTTTGGAGATCTAATGACAAGCAAGTTTGAGATGAGTCACATGGGAGAGATGCAGTTCTTCTTAGGACTACAAGTCAGGCAACTCGAAGATGGGATTTTCATCGGTCAGAAAAATATATCAAGGATATTCTGTAGAAATTCCATCAAGATCAGAGCAAGCCTCTCAGCACTCCTATGTCACCAGGCCGCAAGTTGGATGCCGATCCCTCTGGAAAATCGGTCGACATCACGCTGTATCGCAGCATCATTGGATCTCTTCTCTACCTCACCTCAAGCCGGCCGGATATCATGTTTGCCACTGTTTATGTGCCCTTTTCAAGCTGATCTCAAGGAATCCCATATGCTCGCGGTTAAAAGGATTCTACGTTACCTTAAGGGCACTTCTGCCCTTGGACTATGGTATCCAAAGGGTAGAATTTCAAACTTATCGACTATACTGACGCTGATTATGCAGGTTAATGGAGGAAAAGCACGTCTGGTGGCACTCAATTTCTAGGCGAAAAGCTGTGCTGGGTCACCCAAAAAGCAGAACTGTGTGTCAACTTCGACGGCCGAAGCGGAATACGTGGCCGCCGCCAGTTGTGCTCCCAGATGCTGTGGATGCGGACTCAGCTTCGCGACTATGGGTACAATTTAAATAATATACCCATATATAGTGATAGTCAAAGTGCCATTGCGATTACGTGCAATCCTGTTCACCATTCAGCATCTACTAAACACAAAGACATTAGATATCACTTTATCAAAGATCACGTCAAAAAATGCACCATTGACATGTACTTTCTGACACGGAATATCAACTAGCCGACATTTTCCCCAAGCATTGATTGAGAAACGATTCCAATTCCTTGTCGGAAAATTAGGCATGTTGAATCTTCTGTAATATGTGCCTTATCTTGCGTGAAATAAATAAATTTAAAAAAATATAATAATAATAAAATTCAAAAACACTATAATATATATAATTTTGGGGGATGACGAAATCCTTTATGATGCTTTGATCTAAAGTAACTTAGAATTTACCCCGACATGCGATCGATTTAATTGCTTAATTTTGTCAGTCTAAGTCGCATTCTTGTGTCTAAAGGTCATTAGGTTGCTCCACTAGACACAAAGCCACTATACATATGTGAGGATTCTAGCCTTGTTATTTTCCTTTCTTTGGATCTATTTCTCGAGTGAGTCACACATCAATTACTTGTCTTAACTAGTGATACTTGGCTTCATACTCACCTTGCCTTAGATGTTAGGAAAATGGTAAGAGTGCTTAGGTTATTCCTCACTGGTCTTATAAATATTTTCCCTCACATTAGCCCTTAGTCATCCACTTTGAGCCATCTCCGATGTCCTTTTCTCCTTTGAATCCCATTCCTAGCCTTCAACCGTATTCTATACTCTTCGTATGGTGTTCAAACGAGAAAATGAGGGGGAGAAAACAAAAGCAAAGGGGGATGATGACAAAAGAAGGCATTGCCAACGTGCAAAAATCAGACCAAAGGAACCTGCCTTCTCTTAGAAGGTGGCATGGATCCTGCTGTGAACTTCTCCAACGATAATCTCGTACGTTCATCAGAACGGCTGGAAAGAGGAGCACCACGAAGTGAACTTCTCCAACGATAATCCGGTCTTATATCGGGAAACGAGAAGAGAAGCGCAGTCTTGGTACGAATTCCATAACCGTGAACGTTTCCAAAAAGATAATCTCTGAAAATCTCTAGGGATTAAGAGAAGAGAAGCACGATATCGGCCCGAGAACCAACAGGAAGAACTTCGCCTATGATAATCTCCTATAGCCTCGTGGAGAAGCGAGCTTCAGCTTGAGCATAGCATAAAAAGGATAGTTCTTAAAAGAAAAGGAGGGAGAAAGATTCACAAAAAAGGATACGGACGTAGAAATGAAAAATGATGAAAGATAAGCTCACTTTCCTCTAAATTCCTTCCCTTCTTAGTCCTAGCCAAACTATAACCCTTACAACCCTTTGATTCCAATCGACGGTCTCTCGCTTAGGTGAAATGATTAAAAATGTCTCGATCACAGGTAAATTGACTTAAAAATGCTTGTGATGACTTGAGAGATACAAATATAAAAATCCCAAGTTAGAAATAACTGAGTGCAAGAGCACCGAGTGAGAGTTGTCGAAATGGACCAGTCTATGAACTTAGGACTTTAGTCTGACGACATGATGATGGCATTTTCTTCTTTAAAAATGTCTCGCAAAATTTAGGTGTAGACGATTGATCAAAGCAAAATAATCGCACATTTTGACATGAAATGTTATGTTTCATATGCGTTGAATTGAATAAATGCGAATTTATTTTGTCACCGCACATTGTAAATGTAATTTGAGATTGCATTGGTACTGAATTGTTTAAATGCGAAAACTTTTTCATTGCTCTTACCCTCACGCAATATTTTCAATACATGGTTTTGGGGACCATGTATATGTGCTAAATGGTAAATTGCGTATTTTTTGCTTGTTACTAATTGATTTCATATGTTTGTTAAGTCAATTCTTGCGCATTATTTGAGGGGGAGTAAATATAAAATCGTGCATTAGCTCCAAATATTTTGACGTTTTTCTCTAAGTATTTCAATGGAGTGAGACGTAAACACTACAAGACACGGAGTTACTGTCACAGACCAAATATTTCAAAGGAAAACATGCCAAAATAATTGTTGATTAACTATATTATTTCTAACGTTTTTTCCTCTAAGTGGTACATATTTTTATTCTGCTAGGGGAGCTAGACGTTACTACACAGAAAATCCAGGGAGTTAATTGCATTTATTTTAATTCTGAGGGGGAGCTTTACAATGTGATTTTATTTGAAATAGGGGTCAATCTGAAAAGATTAGTAGTACTTATTATCGAGAAACTGGATATAAGAATTAATTCGCGATCACAAGTTTCTCGATCGTAAACAGTGTTGGGAACGATTTTATTTGGCCGCGATAATTTGCAATCGAGAAATTGAATTGAAGAGAAATTTTCGAATCAATATTTCTCGAGCGCAAATAGTAATGGGCCTGATCCATTTAATCACAAAACGTCCAATCGCAAACCCAACATTGACTTACAGCGAGTTAATAAAAGTTCATTTTTTTTGCCAGTCGAAAAACTTTATCACACGCAAACCTAAATCGCAAAATTTTTCTCTCGAAAAACTTTCACAGACACTTCAAATCCCTCACTAATCTTTCGACTGTCAACACCAAATTGTCTGTTGAAGGTAGAAATGAGATTCATTTGACATTTGCGTGCGATTTAACTCCACTATCATCTACATTTTATAGTTTTTCGCGTGATTAGGATTAGATTCTCGACTGTTCTTCAAACTGAGAAAACCGTATACTATTTTATAGTGATTAGGCATGTTAACGAGTTCAATCTGGGTTAATGCCTGCACTTAAGATAGTTTCGATGTTTTCTATGAATCTGGTAGTTTAAACTTTCGAAAAATCTGCATCTTATACCACTAAGTTGAGTTTGAAAGAAACTGGGTATTTGAATGTTTGAAGCCATCGAAGAACTTTCTCGATCGCAATGAGTCTTAATTGGATTCCGAATCAATTGAGATACTGTTTGTATCGAATTAGTTTTAGATCGCAAAATTCTGACTTAATCGCTAAGAAAGAAGATTTTGACCGAAAAATCACTTACGTCGGGAAATCTAATTAGAATTTTCTGCGAGCGAAAAAAAATTTAAGCGCTGAATAGACCATTTAGAATTAGATCGAGCGTAAAACTTACTATCGCAAAATAGAATTTTCGATTTAATTTTATTTCGGTCGCAAAGAATTTAGCGAAAAATTAAATTTTCAACGCTTAATTTTTCGATCGTCAAATTCGCCGCTTAGGATTTAATTGATCGAAAAATTTCTCGACGATCGACTTAGTTTTTCGTTGACTAATTTCTCGATAGAAAAATATCGCAGCGAAAATTTTACTTAGGATCGAAAATCACGTACCGCTCGACAAATTTCAAATCGAAAAATTTTATTCAATCGAGGAAAATTTTTCGACAGTAAATTTACCTGAGAAATAATTTCTCTATCGTAAATTTACGCGGAATTTTTCTCGATCGTCAAATTGATCGGCTACAGTCTCACGATTCCAACTTCAATACTTAGAAGTTTTTTTCTAAGTCTTTTACACTACAGCGAACATTAGCGAATAAAAATTTTCGATCGCAAAATTAAGCGGAGTTATTTCAATTGAAATCAATGCTTAGAAATCAATTTGAAATCAAATTTTTCGAGCGTAAAATATCTCGGCATGAACAGTTACATTTTCACGATCAAATACTTAGAAATTTCGAACTCTTCTCACGCATTATATGTTTAATTCGAAATTACAATCATGCCATTACATTTTTCAAAATCAATCATACTATATGCATACTACACGATTTCAATTCACAATTCATCAAACATGTCATGACTTGATACACTATTATAGTTTGATGAAATTAAATCAATTTTCGACTAAAAAAAATTTTGAACTAATGAACTTTTTATATCTTTTATGTTTCAGATGGCTACCCACTATACAATCACATCAACGACCATAATTTGTACCTGAAGGTCCAGGATACAAATTTCCAACTCGATCTGACCATCTTTCGGTGTGCAGATGATATCATAATATCAATCCTTCAAGGCCACAACATCTGGCATGCATTGACGGTCACCGCATCGGTGCCAATGGTCTATCTCCAGCAATTATGGGGATGTATACAAGGAGCAGTGGATAATGAAGCATTCTCCTTCTCAACCATAATTGGGATGCGGCACATACATATGGACAAGAACCAGTTCGGGATGATTTGGACTTGCCATACAGTGCAAACTACGACCCGCTCCCATCAGACGCAGAAATAATGCATGATTTCATGCAGATGGGATATCAATCGCAGCTCATCAAGCTAGCTCAGGTCCAGAGCAGCGGTATCCCTCATCCGTGGAAGACACTGTTCGGGATGTGAACAAGTGCCTATCGCCAAGCATGCCGGTTTCGACAAGGGCAATGGCAACATACTACGGATCTCTCACGGACTCGCATTCTCCAGAAATTACGACTTCACGCAGCTGATCTGGAATGATCTTGCATACCAGATTAGGCAAAAAGAGAATCAGAGATCGAAGAATGTGCCCTACGCTCGACGGTTTAATATCATCATCCGCCAATATATGGAGATGCACGAGCAGAGCATTCCTCGCCTGCCTCCGGAAGGAAATTATCAACCACCCAAGCTCAAATTCTTTCACAATCCACGGCTCACGGACTTGACCAACCGTCGATGCCGATTCCTTTTGAGCTTCTACGTCTCGCTGACCCCAGAGGAGACGTATATCGTATGTACTGCCGGGAGAATCACCTCACCGAGGAGATGGTTCGAGGGCCCCCGACAGATTTTGCAGTTAGCCCTCCCCAACCACAACAAACCAAAGCCCTGAGGCCATGATGATTGATGAAGTGGCCCAGGAGCTAGAGAAGGAGCCACCAACTCAGGACGAACAGATTCCTGATATAGATGCCACTTTGATCGATGCTGTGGCTGCTGTGTTGGAACAAGAGGCTCCAACAGAAACATTTCAAGTGGAAGTGCCCGTACATGTAGGCCTGCTTGAAGAGTCTACCGAGGAGGCTCTTCTACAAGAAGCACAGCCCGAGGTTGAAATGGGGCAAAGCTCGCTTCCATGGGTGACGGATCAGGCTCCTGAGGACATAGATCATGACCTCACTCCTCACACACTACCCCATCCGACACGGAGTCAGATGAGGAGATTAGCCTGATAAGACGGACTCCCAGACGACTCAGTATACAAATGGAGTCCCTCTTCCCCGCCGTCACCACCGCACCAGATACCATGCTGACCACTTCTACAAGTGTTGCTGGCACATCTTTGCTCAATCTTGAGCCGTAACCACATCTACCGGTGTCTGGTCCGTAGGCCCAAACCGAGCCTGCCATAACACCCAAAGAGGAGAATCTTCAGGATTCGACTCGAGGATTGGGTGGAAGTCTCATACAGTCACAACCTCAAGTGACTGTGAGCCAACTCGAGGAGCCGATGTCTGCTCAAGGGTTGATAACAGGCGACATCAGCCGTCCTGGTACATCCAAGGAGGCGTCCGCACCGTTTGTGACGAACGAGCAATTTCAAGCCGCTCTCTCCGCTGCTGTTCAATCGCTTGAAGACAAAATAATAGAGAGAGTTCTTACTGCCATAGAGACATCCCGCAGCGACACCGGGAAAGCACCTGTCTCCGAAGGCACCTCGTCACAGCCCAACCTCACACCTCCACAACCCACACCCACCAACCCTTTAGCCACTTCATCAATTCTCATCAACCCATACACCATACCCATAACCGAGCTCCACGACATCCTACTCGCCCGCCTGATCGGCCTCTCCATGGTCGCCTCACGAAGAATCTCTTTATTGGCGATTGGTGGACATCTTGAGCCACCGACTGAAACTTGCCGAGGCCAAAGCTCCCGCCCAAGGTGCAGACATAACGATCCTGACGAGAGGGGAGAGAAAGGCTACGGACATCTACGAGTGGCCAAGGACAAGGTTCGGGCACGACGCAAACAAGCGCTGGAGCAGGTGAAACCCAAACCCAAACCCAAACACAAACCACCCACACCAGGCACCGCACCACCACTCTAACCCATATCGATCCACCAACCTTTCAACTCCGGACGCCTTCGCCCACACCACCGACTCTGACAAGCCCCTTGCTTCCGGAAGAAGAAGCAAGTGCGGCCATGCTCGTAGCTCTGGCACAAACCCAAGCCACTCCCTCAACAGCTCCAGAACAACCTGGCCCTTCAGGACACGGAGTCAACCCACATGAATAGCTCGACAAATTCATATTTGAAGAACAGTGGGCGACCCATTATATGCCCGGGGAGCATCAAGTACAAGGGCTCAAGGAAGTTCGACAAATTTTGCAACAAGCTTCGGTGGACCTCGTGCTGATAGAAGACGACGAATTTCAGGAAGGTGTAGACCACGAACAAGATCCCACAGGGTTTTCACAGCTGATCACGCAACGAGCGGTTTCCCCCACAAGACAAATGCCTGGGACCGTTCGGATCGACACGGCGTGGGAAAATATCCGAATAGAGATACCCTTCCTCGAAGAAGTCCTTGAGAATATTTGGAGGTCACCGGACAGAATCAAAAAGTCGAACGGATTTGAGCTGAGAGGGATCTCTCACTGGGATCAGCAGAAGGGGATGACCTAGCTCTGGATGCTGACTCAACTTGGACCTGACGTACGGCTGGGGATGACTAAAGGACAAGTCAAGACCCACTATAAGAGTCTCTCCCCATTTTGCCAGCTTCTCAGCATCTACTGTGCCAAAGGAGGACTTCCAACCCCAATATACGTTATTGAGCGAGTGGACAGAACCCGAGAGGAACTAAGAGAGAGAGCGACCTTCCGTATCTCCCTGCCGACGAGGTATACAACCTTTATCAGCTGTACGTGGAGAAGTACAAATGTCGTCAAGGCTTCGTCAAGAAAGAAGGCCTCGAAGGGCTCTACCGGTTCATGATGCGCCAAGTGAAATACTTTGCAGCGCATGACCTTCAGATGGCTCTGGAGAGCAACATGAAGAAGGTCAACATGGCCGAACCACTCAACAAAGGACCTGAGATCGAAGGGCTTCCACTTGCGCAGATCGTATTACGCCCGATGAGGACAAACAGCGCGGAAACGCAATAAAGCACAAATGGGGAGATTATAGAGTATATATTTTAATTGTGCTTGATTTTATTAGTTGTCCTTGTAATTAGGGGCATTTTGTATAGTAGTCCTTAGATTAGGACTAGTTTGATATTTATACCAAGTTTGTTTGGTATAAATACTTTGTAAACAATCGCAATCAACAGAGAAAGTTTTGGAAATTGATCCGAAAGGCTTGCAATTCAATTTCTAGAGAGAGAAACAATAGTAACTTATCACTCTACTTGAATTCTCACTCTTGTTCTTCATTTGAGTTTTTCGATCGAATTTCAACGTCGACCATTATCATCGAATTACTTAGAATTCATTCCTAGGATCATTGAGTTGTTAATCGTAGGACCTAACACTTTCCTTATCTGAGTTATGGAACTACCCGAGTCAAATAGTACTCATTGAAAATCTAAATTTATAGATGGCCTACCTTCACTCTTTGCAGAAAGAGTAGAATAATCTTAGGAAAGGAGAATCGAGTGTCGATTATAACTCCTATACGTATGACAAATTTATAGGAACCTGTATTCAAGAAGGTTTAGCTCTACGTAACGAAATTAAATTAAACAAACAAGTCAAAAGACATTCTCTAGATGAAAAGAAACAATTAGGCGAATTATGTGGTCAATTTGGCATGGAAAATCCCTCTACGAGCCAATCTCGTAAAGAACAAAACTAAAAAATATTCTCCTAACAATACGAAAGGAAAAGATATCGAAAATCTAAAAGAAGAGAACAAAAATTCTCAAAAGATAATAAAACTTATCAATATAAAAGTAAATTTCCTCCTATAGTTTGTCGAAAATGCGGAAAAATTGGTCACAAAGCAAAAACTTGTTGGACTAAAAAGAAAATAAATACCCTCGAAATAGATAATGAATTAAAAGAAACATTATCAAAAATTCTTTTAGTTTCTAACAGTGAATCAGAATATTCCTCGAACGATGAAACAATAATATTATCGAAGAAAACTCTTCGTTAGAATCTGATGAATGCCAAAACTGTCAAATAGGTCAACCATTTCTAAGAATTTAGATAGTTGAGAATTTGAATTAGAAGATAATAATTAATATCAAATAATATCTCAATTCCAAGAAATCAATGTTCTTGATAATAATCATCTCGAAATTTAAAAGAAAAAGATGATCCAGATTTAAAAAATCTAATAATTAAAAGAAGAACACAAAAAGAGGAAGAAACTTCCAAGAAGTTATTCCTAAATCTGGACCTTATCGTATGTCCGAAGTGATGAAATTGCTTCGTAATAAAAATAAACTCAATAAAAATGAATCTCCTACTAATATTAGAGATTTAACATCTGAAATTTCAAACCTCAAAACTGAATTTAAAAATTTAAAATTAAGTCATATTGATCTCGAAAGAAGATTTTCTAAATTAGAAAAATGAAAAGAAATTATTGATGAATCAAAATCTAAGGAAGAATTTACTAACACTTCTGAGAATATTGAAGATAATAATTAGCTTTCTACATTAGAAATTATTACTTCTAAAAAATGGTTAGTGAAAATATAACTACTTATAGATGGCAATTTTCAGAAAGATCTTATAGGTTTAATCGATAGTGGAGCAGATTTAAATTGCATTCAAGAAGGAATAATTCCTACCCAATTTTTTCACAAAACAACTCATTCTCTTAGCTCTGCTAGTGGATAAAAATTGCAAATAAATTATAAAATTCCTAAGGCCTTTATTTGTAAAAATAAGGTCTGTATTCCTACGCCATTCCTGTTAGCCAAGAATATTACAAATCAAGTAATTCTTGGTACTCCATTCCTTAGAAAAATATTTCTCATTAGAAATATTGACGAATACGGATTTAAAGGAAGCTTATAAAGAAGTTTACTTTGAATTTATAACTGAACCATTTTCTAGGATTCTTAATGAAATTAAGGATTCAATTCTTATTAGAGCAAAAGAAAATCAGGTAAATTACATTAAGCAAGAAACTAGTATACTTAACCATTGAAGATAAGCTTCAGAATCCTAAGTTACAAGAAAAAATTAAATTACTTTGTAATGAACTTTTGAGAATATGTAACGATCTTCCTAATGCTTTCTGGAATAGAAAGAAGAATATAGTTTCTTTACCCTATGAAGATGATTTTAGTGAGAACATATTCCCACTAAAGCTCGTCCTTGTCAAATGAATTATGAATTATTAGAATTATGTAAGAAATAAATAGCTTATCTTTTATAGAAACCTTCGAAATCACCTTGGTCGTGCACTACATTTTATGTTAATAATCATGCCGAAAAGGAAAGGGGAGCAGCCGTAGTTATAAATTATAAACTCTTAAAAAGTTTTGAAATGGATTAGGTATCCTATTCCGAATAAAAAAGATCTTTTAGATAGATTGTTAAACGCCATTATCTTCAAAATTTGGTTTTAAATCAGGTGATTGGCAATTAAAATTGCTGAAGAAGATAGATACTGCTTTTACAGTCCCAATGGGACAATTTGAATGGAACGTAATGCCTTTTGGTTTGAAAAACGCTCCTTCTGAATTTCAAAATATTATGAATGATATTTTTCTCTGCGGTACCGCCGCCTCTTGCGGCGGTGCTGCACGGGGCCGGTGCCTCAGCCACCATGGCTTCCCTGGTTCCGGAGTACGAGGCGGATCGGGCCAGCTCGAGGCAGCCTGATCCCGCAGCTGCAGAGTCACTGCACCGCTCACTACCCGCGCGCAACGCGCAGCTGCCCGGATCCCGCCGCCGCGCGGGTCCCGGTTAGGTCCGTGGTTTCTCGCCGATCCGTACTGCACGAGTTGATGGCTGTGGATTGGCAAACGACGCATCGGGCAGCCCAACAGCGGTCGAATCGCATCGGCATTTCGATCGTCTCCCATACGTCTCACTTCAATTTAATCACGTTATGATTCCGATCACGAGCGTCAGCTCTGATACCACTGTTGGGTTACCTGGTGTCTCCCGGAGACGCCACGTCCCCGGGAACGGTGCGGAACAAAAATTTTCTGGGTTCCCCCATTGCCCTCGTAGCTCGGATCAAAATAGTAACACATAGACATGCAATAGGGCGGGTCAAACCCATAGAGAATTACCAGTTGACGCGAGTGGCAGCTCCTCGTCCTTTTCCTAAAGACTTCGTCAATGGTGGTGGATGGAACTTGATCGTCACGCCAACCTCGCAGTGTACCACAGAATCAGTTCTCTGAAGATGGCTAAAGAGAACCGAGCCGTTGCGTTGGAGAAACGTGTGTGCGTTCGGTGTGTTTTGTGCCTTTGATTGATTTCGAAAATCACACCTTTTTTCTCTACCTCTGAAGCACGAAATTCTTATCCTATTTAAAGGCTTGGATTTCGATATCTTAGTCCTTAAAGTGTGAGAGTTTGCCAAATCTTACTCTCTTTTGAATGCCCCGAGGCCCATTAATGCCCCGAGGCCCATTAAGGCGTGGCCTAACCGCCCAAGGCCCATTAAAGCCCAAAACACTTTCTCTCCTTATCAGTACACATTGATGATCCTTTTTAAGCCCGATTCTCTAGGTTCGACTCAATTGGCAAGGGATGAATCCAAGAGTTAGCTAGTTACCTAACCAATCCCGCAGTATCGGACCGTAACCCGATTCGAGTTCGAATTTCGACCCAGTCTTTGTCCTAGAACCTCACTATAGATAACAGTTCTACGTATAAACCCTTCAGCTGTGTCCGTGTCGAGTGATAGCATACTGCATGTGAAAGCACATAGATTCACGTAATGCACAAATTACAGGAGGTTCAACATGCCTATCCGACAAGGAATTGGAACCGTATTTCATCCAATGCCTTGGTGAAAATGTCAGCTAGTTGATATTCCGTGTTCACAAATGTCAATGGTGCCTTTTTCTACGTGATCTTTGATAAAGTGATATCATATGTCTATGTGTTTTGTGCGTGAATGGTGAACAGGATTGCACGTAATCGCAATGGCACTTTGGCTATCACTATAAATGGGTATATTATTTTGATTGTACTTATAATTGCGGATCTGAGTCCGCATCCATAGCATATGCAAGCAACTGCTGGCGGCCGCGACATATTCTGCTTCAGCCGTCGATGTTGAAACGCAGTTCTGCTTTTTGGATGACCAACCAGCAAACCAGCTTTTCGCCTAGAAATTGAGCGCCACCGGATGTTATTTTCCTGTTCATTCGGCAACCTGCATAGTCAGCGTCAGTATAGCAAATTAGTTTGAAATCCGTACCTTTAGGATACCACAGTCCTAAGGTAGATGTACCCTTAAGGTAGCGCAAGATTCGCTTCACCGCAAGCATGTGAGAGTCCTTAGGGTCGGCTTGAAAACAGGCGCATAAACAAGTGAAAAACTTGATGTCCGGACACCTTGATGTGAGATATAGAAGAGACCCAATGATGCTGCGATAGAGGATGATGTCGACCGTTTTGCCAGTGGGATCGGCATCACCACATAGGAGTGCTGAGGGGCTTACTCTGATCTTGATGGAACTTTTTCAGAATATCCTTGATGTATTTGGTCTGACTGATGAAAATCCCATCATCGAGTTGTATGACTTGAAGCCCTAAGAAGAATTGCATTTCTCCCATGTGACTCATTTCAAATTTGCTCTTCATTAGATCTCCAAATTTATTGCAAAGCCATGGATTTATTGATCCGAAGATGATGTCATCGACGTATACTTGGACGACCATCAGATCGTTGTCTTGCCATTTGATGAAGAGGTCGTATCAATCGTTCCTTGAATGAATCCAAACTTCACGAGGAATTCACTCAGGACATCATACCAAGCACGTGGGGCTTGTTTTAGTCCTTAAAGAGCTTTATCCAATCGATAGACGTGATCGGGGTGTGCTTGATCAACAAAGCCTTCTGGTTGAGCGACATAGACTTCTTCTTTTAACACGCCATTGGGAAAGGCGGTCTTAACATCCATTTGGTAGACTTTGAAGTCTTTATGAGTCGCATAAGCCAGGAAGAGACGAATGGCTTTGATTCGGGCAACAAGAGCATATGTCTCGTCGTAGTCAATTCCTTCCTGTTGGTCATTCGCAACCAGTCTCGCCTTATTCCTGATCACTTCTCCACCTTCATTCTTTTTGTTCTTAAATACCCATTTTGTTCCGAGATTGTTTTCCCATGCGGACGCGGTACAAGGGTGCACACTTGAAGGCGCTCGAATTGATTAATTTCATCTTGCATGGCAATAATCCAATCCGAATCCTTAAGTGCGTCGGCTACTTTGGTTGGCTCATTTTGGCTTAAGAAGCAGCTGAAGAGACTGTGATGATGACGTGTCCGTACTCCACTCGAAGGATCACCAATAATCTGATCGACTGGATGTGCTCGAGTCCATTTTCGCTCGTGTGCTAGAGCAGAACCAGCGCATCGGTCATTTGTGGACTGAGACTGCCTATGATTTTAGATTGTTCATTAGTTTGAGGTAAGTGAGATTCTGCACTTGGATTGAGTGTTTCAGATGAGACCTCCTCATTGACTGCTGTAGGCTCTTCAGTGATCTGTGGTAAGTCTGAATCGGGCGAGGTAGGGACATTTGAGGAGCTTGGTATGTCGGCCTCGTCGAGTGGGGAGTCCAGTAAAGGTGTAGCATAAGCGGTTTCTAGCCGATATACGGGCTCAAAGAGAGAGTCCAGGTCTTCCAACGCAAGTCTCAGAGCTTCTTCAGACGTTGATTCCATAGTTGTTGCCATCTTCTGTTGGTTTTGTGCCAACACACCAGTGTATACGGGTTATGAACCGTCATATTCAGAAGCCATCTGGTTTGGCACGGGTCCTGAACTGAGGTGCGCATGAGCCATTTCTGTCACTTCATGGAAAGTGACGTTATAGCTTTCCTTGATTAATCTATTGGACTTGATGTAAACTCGGTACGCCTTTGATGTTGATGAATACCCAACAAATGCGGCTTCGAATGCTTTAGGGTCGAACTTAGCGCGTTGTTCTCTGTCGTTCGCCACAAAGCACTTGCACCCGAAGACTTTGAAGAATGAGATATTGGGTACCCGTATGTTTATTATTTCGTACGGAGTCTTATCGGAGCGCTTGTGAACCACCATCCTGTTCTGAGTGAAACATGCGGTATTTATTGCTTCAGCCCAAAGGAAGTGAGGGAGGGCGGAATGGATCAGCATTGTAGGGGCGGGCTCCACTAGAGTCCTATTCTTCCTTTCAACAACACCGTTCTTTTCATGAGTCTTAGCGGCTGAGAATTGCTAACTGTGCCACGTTTCTGATAAAATTCACTGAGATACTTGTTCTTGAACTCAGCGCCGTTGTCCGTTCGGATGACTTGGATGGATTGTTGCAGCAAATTCTGAGTAGTGTTCACGAAATTGACTATCAAGCCCCTATCTCATCTTTAGATCGGAGGAACTTCGTCCATGTGTAGCGGGAGTAATCATCAACGATAACTAGTACGTACTTCCGCCCACTAATGCTCTGTGTCTACAAAGGTCCACATATATCCATATGTAACAATTCCAAAGGACGTGTAGTGGAGGCAACTAGTTTTACATGATGAGATGCTCGCTTCATATTTCCTAATTGACATGCCGAACACTGATGCTCTTTTTGTAGGATAATAGTCGGTAGACCGTGAACCAACTTTTTCCTCTGAATTACAGTCTGAGAAATGAGGCATACAGCTGTCGAAGGCCCACGGACGTCAGGTTGATCGTGTAAAGATTTGATTTCCGAAATCCTTGGAGGAGTTATTTGTCCTGACTATCCAATATTCTGTACCGGTCAGCAAGGAAGACCACCTGGAATTCTTTGTCGCAGAATTGGCCTATGCTGAAAAAGTTATGGCGGAGGCCTTCGACGTAAGGGACATTTTATAGTCAGATTCTTCAGAATGATGTCCCCAAATCCTAGTATGGGGCTGAGTCGTTTCCGAATCTGACTTTTGGTCGATCTTTTAGTTGCTCAGCAGCTCCTGTATTCCCGTCATGTGTGTGGAGCAACCAGAGTCGATGTACCACACATGATGGATCTGCAAAAACAATTAGGGCGCTTTAGGTTCCCACTTATAAATGGGTCATCACAGATTAGCAGATTTAGGTGATGGTTCAGATTTGGTTCCTAAATTGTTGTTAGTAGGACCTTTAGCAAGTCATCTTCGAAGAAGTTGATTTGGGTTTGCCCTTTATAAAGACTTGGCCTTTAAGGTTTTCGCCTTTTTAGGCGGAGATTTAGGAACCCATTTGGGTTGAACTACAGGGAAGGTTAATTTCAGCATGGACAAATGCTTTACCAGGCTTGAGCGTGGAAAAGATCTTTTCATTGGATAGTCTCCTAAGGTGCTTGGGGGATTCGATCTTAACAGGATGCCTTAGGTGAGAACAAGCATGTATAGCGCCATATGCTTTCTTTATGGGTGTATCTTGTTTCCTACGGGTCATCCTAGAAGCATTTGTCTTAGAATGATTTCTCCTTATGTTTGAAGTAGAGCCTGTTTCAAAAATTTGTGCTTCTAAATGTGGTAGGCTTTAAAGAGCAGGTAGAAGCAATTATTTTAAGAGTGGAAACAGCTCTTTTAGTTTTACGAGTGTCCTTTATTTTTAAAGAAGGATGTAAATTCTTACAAGCGGTCAACTCTACGGGCTCCTTCTCTATTTCTAGTTTAGACACTCTCGCCTTTAACTCAAAGCTGGCTCGACGCTCCCTGTAGACGTAAGCAAAGTAGGATTGGAGTTAGTAATTTTTTGATTATTTTTAATTTTCTGAAATTTTTAAGGCGCTTTTTCTTTCTTCACGCTTTTCAGAATGATATTTTCGTTTGGAGGAGATGCGTGAGAAATGGATTTTGAGATGGAGGAAGCTTTGAGTTTTTCCATCTCTTTTTGGAACTTTGTCTTTTCAGCTTCAAAATTCTCTTTTTCTTTATCTAAGATAGCTCGTAATTCTTCTATCTGCTTCACGATAGGAGGTTTGTAGATAGAATTTTTAGAATATATGTTTTTAGCTTCCTAGATATGCGTTTGAGGCTCAGGAGGTAGGACTAATTCGCTGACAGGCATCAAGGGTATTTCCCTAAATTTGTAGCTGTCAGTTAATTCCGTATATCTAAGGGGATTTGAGCCCTATGTGTGGCTTTTCTCTTAGCTGATTCTAAAGCCTCCAGATCGTCTGCTTTAGTAAAGTGTCTAAGAGTGTCTACTCCTAAGCCCATGTACTTTATGTCGTACGCTTCCTTTTTCTTTTAGACACACGGGTTAGTGAAACCTAAGCCTTCAATGGGATTATAGAAGTCTATATCCTTGGGCTGATTTAGATAAATGGTCTGTTCAGAATGTCTTCTACGCGTAAGAATATCGTCTAATTTCTTTATTTTAGCATACAATTTCTTACGTTCTTCTCCAAAGAGAGCAAAATTATTTTCCACCATTAATTTGGCGGCTTTACAGGCATCTAGTTCGGTCACAAGTTCACCAACCTTAGTATTAGATTTATCTAATTCGGTTTCTAGATGGGTGATCTTGGAGGTTGATTCCGTTATTCTACAATTGAGATTAGCTTTCTCATTAAGATTTCTAATCAAAAAATTGTAGTTATTTTCTAGCCTGTCTTCTAACGCCTTAATCTTTAAATCATTTTGTCTCTTTTGGAGGATTCTTACTTTGAAGGTTGCTAGTCTCACTAAGTCTTAGGCTCTCACTTAGTTCTTCTAGTTTATCCTTAGAGCTTGTAAGTCTGATTCTAGACTAGTAACTCTCTCCTGAGTCTCAACTAGTTGCTTCTCTACTTCCCTAACACTTTTCTACTCATGTTTCATGTTAGTGTATTTTAATTGATACGATTCTAACATAGTCAATAATGTGGAAGGAGAAACTACCTCTTGCGAAGATTTGAATGCATGGTCTACTCTTGAGGTTTCGGCGTCAGAATTTTCGTCTAGGCGGGCCATTAGGGCAAGATTATCTTCCTCTAAGCTAGACGTGTCCTCGAGCCAGTGGTCTTGTTCTGCCATACGTGCTACTCCAGCTTCCTTTTATTTTGTGAGTTGAAGCTTCCTGGAGTAGTAATTAGCATCTCTCTTCTTCGGGGGAGTGCATTCTCTGGCAAAGTGACAAGGTTTTCCGCAGTTAAAGCATTTGGTCGGTTCTTTGATCGTCTTGACTTCGGAAGTCTCAGGTGCACGTTCTTTGTTCTTCGTGCTTGAGGTCCTAAGTCGATTGGCTGATGATGAGGACTTCTTTTTGAAGTACTGCGTGCTCATCATTTTTCCAATTAACGCCAACTGCTTTCCCAGCACCTTCATGTTTGGCTCCATGTCTGAATCCGATTCGACTTCAGACTCTGAGGGGGTAGGAGGCTTAATGATCTTTTCTTTTATCAATTTTAAGCTCCTCTTGTCAGAGACTAGGGCAACCGAGTCGTTGATATGTTTGCCCTTCTGCTCCTTCTGAATCTCGCTGATGTCTTCCTCGTGCTGTGCGAGATTGTCAAACATGGCATGAATATCCAGCTCCTCAAGGTCTTTATTCTATCGGATCTGAGTGGATATCTTATTCCATTCCGAGGGCAGAGAGGAAAAAAATCTGATGTTGGTTTCCATGTTTATCTTTGTGATTTTGATTTTTCTGATCTCATTCAAGAGGGTCAAATATCTTCGGTAGAGATCATGTAAGCACTCCTCCGGTTTAGCTCTGAATGAATCTTAAGCTGTGAGAATGTTTGCCTTATTGGCCTTGATACCAACTTCAGTTCGTTGCATCATATTGTGCAGTTCATCCCACATACCCTTAGCGGTTGGGATACTATCGATCTGTCGATATATGTCATTTGGGATTTTTTGCATAAGAGTGTTCTTGGCTATTAGATCGGCTTTAGTTCTCACTCTTTCCTCCGCAGTATATTCCCAAGGCTCTTTCAGTCGCCTAGAGGCAGGAATTGGAGGGTTTGCAGTGTTGTCCCCGGGCACGTTTACCCGGAACTGCACAGGACCTTACTAGATTGATGAGAGAAGGTCTTCTGCCTGTTCCTTTAGCTCTATGAAGTTTAGAAATCGGCTTCTCCATTTCTCCATACGGTATATTCGCCTATCTTTAGAATCGGGGTACGATTATCGTTTCCAAGCGAATAGGCATCCATTTTATCTTGAGTTGATTTAGGATCTTCGTTTGGTGTTTTGATTACTTGAACTGATGTTACGGGCTTCACAAGTAGCAAATTAGTTAGTAGCATTTGATATTAAAGCAGTCGAGAATTATTTTCGATTCAATTTTTAAAGTTTGATCGAAAATTAATTCGTCAAGAATAATTGTCACTGTTACTGTTCTCGTGCGAGAAAGTATGTCAGCGAAAAGTTATTCGAGCGAGAAAAATTGCTCACAATCTTTCGGCCGAGAAAAATTCCTTAATCGTGAATTTATTTCGATCGCAAAGAAACAACACGTATAGTGAATTTATTTCGATCGCAAAGAAACAACACATATAGTCAAATGAGTTTCGCAAAGAAACAACACGAAAAATAAATTCGTTGACTGGAGAAGTTTCTCGGACGCAAATGATTTTGGCTTAGTCAAACTTCAAAAGTCTGACAGAAAAAGTTTCTCGATGATAAGTTTGGCGCGCGGAAAGGTCAAAATTGGTCTTCGTCGAAAAAGTTTTTCGCTTAGTAATGCTAGAGAAATTTTTTTCTACTAAAATCGTTCTTGATAAAGACGACTTTAACTCTGACTTTCTATTCTGATCGAGAAAATTTTTCGCGCCGAGTTTTTTGATCGAGAAATTATTCTGATCGAAGAACCTAGCGAGAAAAATTGAAGTTATTGCAAAAAAATCACAGAATACAGTTAACACTGATTCAAGCAAAAACGATGAATTAGACTATGAGATTGTAGGTAATTGCTCGTAATCAGATGATGAGTACGCACGAACACACAATTAAACATGTTACAAAGCAAAACATGTCGATTTTAAACAAAATCAGAACGTGTTCAAACTGTTCTTCGCATGAACAGTGACTTTTCATATTGAATTCAAACTGCTAAAATGATGTTCAAACAGCTACGAATCTAATCGCAATCAAAGTATAGCACTACAACGAGCACAGAAACATCAAATTCAATCCAATTGGGTACAGAATTGAGCAAATCAGATCGAAAATCAGCTTTCGCGCAAAACTGTTCTTCGCACGGAACAGTTTCAGAATTAGATTTTCGATCCGAATTCTAACAATTTAGATTCAAATAGAATGAGTCTGCTATGATACCAGTTGTTAGGTCCTCGATTATAAACTCTTATGATCCTAGACTCAAATCCTAAGAAATTCGATTAGAATTGTATGAAATTAATGTCGATCGAAAAACCTCCGTTGAAGATCTTGGGAGAGAATTCGAGTAGTGAGAGAATGGTTCTTGAGTTCCTCTCTCTAGAATTGGATTTGGCAGCCTTTCTGATCAATTGACTAACTTTCTATATTAAGCACAATGTTTACAAGTTTATTTATACCAAACAAACTTGGTATAAATAACGAGAAAGTCCTAAACTAAGAACAAATACATATAACGCCCCAATCTACGAAGACAACTAATAAATAAAAGCACAATTACAAATCGTATTCTACAGCTTTCTCGAGCGAAAAATTGGTCGCGAGGTCCCAACCGAAATCCCGTTCGAGAAATTTTTTTCGATCGAAAATCGTCTGAGTTTATTTTTTTGATCAAAAAATCTGCTCTTCATCGTCTTCGCTGCTGATTACCCATAGATAAAATACAGTCAAATTGCAGTAATATTAGCAGGGCTATTTACAATTGGATCCCATAAATATTATTTCAGTCCCTGCAGTTATATTTCAGTCCCTAATAGTTTTCAATTCATTCTAGAAAGTTCAGATCTAGTCCAAAATTTTCAATTTAACCCCAGAACTTTCGATATTATTGAATTCTCACTATTTTACGTGATTTACGTTTGCAATTTTGTTTAGTTGCTTTTACAGGTCTGTCGTCGCAAAACTTGTTTTTCGCCCGCAAAACTTTTTGTGATCGCAAAATTTGATTTTAAAGGTTTAGATATAAAATCTCAAAATGACGATGTTTTATCAAATCGCAAAACTTTTACGATCGTAAATCTATACATAACTGTTTGAAATTCAAATCTATTTTCTAGAAACAGTACATTGTCGAAAAATTTAACAATCAACTTTTAATCTAGAATTATTTTCGATCGAAAACAGTGCTTTATATTGACATTAAAAAAACTTAATAAAATTTTTTTCGATCGAAAACAATAACTGTTGGCACATTATAGAAAAAGTTTTGGTATACAATTAAATTTTAAAATCAAATCTTATAAACCAAAACCTTTTCGAAACTGAAAATTTTAAAAGCCAAATATTCTAATCATTATTAAATTTTCAAATCCACAAAACGATGAGAGAGGGGCATCGGTGAGCTATTATCCTCCGATATTAAAATAGTCCATAAATCTTAGACCTTAGTAGGGTGACTGAGCATCAATTACGACTTATTTGTTGACGACTCGTATATGGTTGTGGCAACCATTCGCTTGAGAAGCGGGAGGTCGTAACAATGGTATAAGTTGAATTAGCGGATTAACTTGTACTTGGACACGACTCGCCATCGACGATCACATGGGCCTTATTGTTACTCTGGGTAGTGTTAATGATCGATTGATTGACTGTACTAGTGTGCGTGGACCTTAGACCGAAGGGTTTTTGACGGACTTGACTTTGGGGTCTTGACTTGTCACTAGTTTGCTAGGCCCACCTTGTTCAGGGACGAACATGGGTCGGCGGAGACATGTGTCTTGACAATGAGTGGTAACTGCCGTGCTTAGACTATCGTGGGGGATTCACTGTCTCGTTGGTAACCGAGATATGTGTCCTACGCATATTGGCGGACGGGAAGTTACGAAGTCTTCGGCCGAAGCTATAAACTGACTTACGTGGGACGTAAGGGCAGTTTAGTAATTGCGCTAGTCACGAGTAAGTCATAGAGTTGAGTCTAGTGA